>JBBPFD010000181.1:0-14220 GCA_038363315.1 Mugilogobius chulae | reverse complement strand
TCTCTTTCTATCCTAGTGTTTATGCCTCATTACCTCACACAACTCATCTCTCCCTTTCCTCTCCACTCTCTCTCTATTTTCATTCTCTACTTCTCTCTCCTGCTCTTCCCATCTCTCACTCTCTCCTCAATCTTTCTCCCCCCCTCCTCTCTCTCTCTTTATATCCTCATTATCCTTACGGAACAACAGGAACGTCCTCTCTCCTCAACCCCTCTCTCTCCCTAGTATCCATCATTATCCTCACACACAGACTCCCTCCCTCCCTCTTTCCCTCTCTATCTCCTCTCTCTCCTCCTCTCCTCTCTCTCCCCCCTCTTCTCTAATCTCCATCACTCTCTCTCTCTTCCGTTATCCATCAATCCTCACACAAAACAGACTCCCTTCCACCTCGCTCTCTTGAGTCTATTCCTTCCTCTCCTCTCTCCCTCATTTTTTCCCCCTCCTCCCTCTCTCTCCCTCTCTTTCTCTCTCTCTCTTTTTCCCCTCATTATCCACACACACAGACTCCTCTCTCTCTCTATGCCCCTCTCCTCTCACTCTCCTCCTCTTTGTTACCATCATTATCCTCAAACACCCTACTCTCTCTCCCCGTCTTACTCTCTCTCTCATCTCTCTCTCTACTCTCCTCTCGTCCTCTCTCTCTTTTTATACATCATTATCCTTACAAACAGACTCCTCTCCACTCTCTTCCTTCCTCTTTGTCTTCTCTCTCTCCCTTTCCTTTCTTCTCTCTCTCCGCCAAAATCTTCCCCCCCCCCACCCCTGGCTCTCATCTCTCTCTCCCTCTCCCCCTCTCTCTCTCTTGTTATCCATCATTATCCTCACACACACACAGACTGGACCATAATGCACTTTTCCGTTGCTTTTGCACAAACCTTTCATGTGCTTGTGCCGTGTACTTCAAAGAGCCACCCCCAGTGACCCCCCTCCCCCCCTTCCTAACATAATCCCCCCCCCCACCCCCCACACATCCCCCCCCCCCCCCTCAGACCACCCCTTCCCCACTACAGTCCATTCAAAAGCAGAAAAGCGGAGGAGTGGACACAGAAACACAACATTTATCACATGATTTGCTCTACATTTCCTTGTTTATAAGACTTTTGAGACACTATCAATCTACTACATGTTATTTCACGACATATTATCAAATTTATATAAAAAACGAATTAACTTCATCATGTTAACCTTAATTTCTTACGTTGTAATTAAACATGGAATCACCAAAACACAATCAAAACAAAGATTTAAGTTTGTTACCAGATTCAATCACAAGTCAATACATCTGCAGCTTAAAGAGCCCATATATGCACACTTTGATCCATGTTACAATGTCGTCGTCTCACCAAAAGCACATTTAAAGTTGTGTTTTGTTTCGGTCTTACTTGTTTAACACAAAAACTCTGCATGTTTATTCAGCTTTCTTCGCTTGAATTGAAAACACTCTGTTCCACCTTGTGATGTCACTATGCTTTTATAATATACTCACACTTAAAAAACCGGACTATGCTCACAAAAACAACAAATATTGCCTCCAAGGTTATTGGCCTCCAAACCCCCAACCTCACTCAGCTAAACTCTAAAGCAGGGGTGCCCAAAGTGGGGCCCGGGGGCCAAATTCGGCCCGTCAGATGGTTAAATTTGGCCCGCGAAGGGTTGTTCAGGTTTGTTAGGACTAACTGTTTGATTCAATTTTGTGCTGAAAAGACTGTCAAATGACAAAATTCATGTGCAATCTTTTAAAATGTCTTAATAAAAGATATTTTAATCTTCATCTCTTCTCAAAATGTTTTTTTTAAATGCCGAACAAAATTATGTTTGGCCCTGGCACTCTTCAATGTAATATATTTTGGCCCGCGAAGAAAAAAAATCTGCAATTTTGGCCCACCAAGGAAAAAAGTTTGGGCACCCCTGCTTAAAGCCATCATACGCATTACAAACACAATATTACAGGATCATACTCACCCACTTCACCAGTATTTCACTTACTACCATCCGGATGCAGGTACAGAACACTGAGATTCAACAGAGCACGCTTCAAAAACAGCTTCATTCCCTCAGCAACAACTGCACTGAACCAGACCTGATCACAGTATTATAGGACCATGTCATTGTTGTTGTTTTTGTCGTTACATGTTTGTGAAATTGTCTTTTTGATGTTTGTAATGAGGCGTAACAAAACTGTATGCAGTTTGTGAAAACGAATTTCCCGTATGGGACAATAAACAAACAAACTAACTAACTAACTAACTAACTAACTAACAACTAATACCAAAGGTGCTTCACCGTGCTTTTCAATTTCACAAAAAATATATATATTTCAGCCGTGTAATTGTCCAAAATGTAAATTACAGCTATTGTTTTAGCCAAGTCATTCTCCAGTCGGAGTCAGTTGCTGAAATGGAGTCAGTCATGTAGTTGTTAGCTTGACTATTGTTTAAACTGCCAGAAACGGTTAAAATGTTATTTGTCAGTTGTAATCTTAGTTCCCCTCATAAGATTAAAAAACGTCCGTTAAGAAAGTTCTCGTACTTTCTACACTCATAAAAAACATTCAGTTTAACACTAACGTTGGTGACCTCGAACTTTCTCTGAGCTGTTTGCTTAAGTTTATTCACAGTTAAATATTGTGTTTTCACAAACGTTAAGCTCATATATAACCTAAAATAAGTACATTTAAAAAGTAAATGATAAACATAGCATATTCTATGTTGTTTGTAGTAGGAGTTACCGTAGTCAAACACTCACGTTTATGCGCAGAAGCTCCTGGACATGCGCACATCAACTTATGACTCTAATTCGGCTCTGACTCCGATTGGGGAGTTACAAGCCTCATTAAAACTTTTGCCACTCGAATCACTGCAAAATTAGAAAAACCTTTTGAGGCAATCGGAACTGAACTAACGATCAAATTAAATTTACAACAGTCTAGTGCCTGGGTCTCCAAAGACAAGTCTGGACCCCCAAGCACTTTGTTATCGCGCCGCTCTGCGCTGCTTTCTGACAGCTCTGCCGCTGTTCACCGCAGACCAGAGGACCGCGTTTTATCTGAAAACACGGCTCTGTCAAAGCACGAACTGTCTTAGGCCTAGTTTACAAGACAACGTTCCTAAAAAACGTCACAGTCGTAACGTTTTGTGTTCACAGTTTATATGGTGTCGTGGCGAGTTAATCTTCCTTTACATGGAAACACAAATAGACCCAAAATGCTGTAGTTCTTATGCCGGGTCAGGAGGTGGCGGTATTGTGCTAGGACTCCAGATGACCTTACCGTGACCCCACGCAGCCTATGATAACACGAGCATTGGACAGGTTTACAAGTTCTTTCATATCAATAAAATGACAAACGAAGCAACAAGGACCAGCGCGCGAGCAAAAATGGAGATTGCTGGAAACAAACACGGAGGTTTGAGGTCCAGTGCACGAGGAAGACACAGATCGCCGAGAGCTGGACACAAACAAGGGGGAAGACGGCTCGCAAACTTTATTTATTTATTTTGAACACACGAATTTGAATGGACTCATTGATCAACACCCGGAGAGGCGTTGGATTAGTTTTGTGTCCTCTGCAATACGCAGGTAAGAAAGCTGGACGCATTGGCTTTACTTTATGAGAATGAAAGGTGCTTTTGGCGACTGGGCAGTCTTTCTTCTACTGTGTGAAAAGTAGCGGCTACACGTCAGTGACGTGACCGTCTTCATTGAAACCGTGTTTTCCTGTTTACACTTCGGTGTATCACTGAACGTCCTCAGTGAAACTACCTCTTGAATCGTATCCAATGGAAACGCCGATTCAATGAACACGGAGCTCGTTGTGGTGTAAAAGAGAAGACAACCTGACATGGAAACGTCACGGATTCGTGAAAACTCGTTGTCGTATAAACTGCCCCTTAGCGCTGCGTTTGGCTTTACTGCACTCAAAAGCAAAGTTAGCTCGCTTGTACTAGGCTGTGTAACTCCCCAGTCGGAGTCAGAGCCGAATTTGAGTCAAAAGTTGATGTGCGCATGTCCAGAAGCTTCTGCGCAGACGCATACACGTTAGAGCTTGACTACGGCAACACCTACGAGGACAAACAACATAGAATATGTTATATTTATCATTTACTTTTAAAAATGTACTTATTTTAGGTTATATACGAGCTTAACGTTTGTGAAAACACAATATTTAACTGTGAATAAACTTAAGCAAACAGCTCAGAGCAGACATTATGAGGTCACCATCGTTAGTGTTAAATTTAACGTTTTTTATGAGTGTAGAAAGTACCAGATTTTACGTGAGATTTACAAAAATAAACGTTACTAAACTTTCTTAACGGACGTTTTTTAATCTCATGTGAGTCGATCTAAGGCTACAACTTTTTAACCGTTTCTGGCAGTTTTAAATAATGAAAATATAGTCAAGCTAACAACTAGCATGACTGACTCTGATTGGGGAGTGACTGGCCCTTTAAGAAACTAAATCAAATATTCACAAATGACAATTAGGCTACACAAAATAATACTTTTTGTTTCATCATTTGTAATCTGACTGACATTTGTGACTCTTTTGATTCCCATTCTTTTGTTGTAAAGACTTAAACATTTAGACAGATTGTGTTGGGGTCACGTGAAGGTCAAAGCGACACAATCCAAACTAAAGCAGTTAGCTCGCTCTAACGCTAACGCTAACGCAGATGCTAGCCTGTGGTCACCGCTGGCTAAGTCGATTAGCTCCTCACTAATGGGACCTGAGGCCGCGCCGTCTGCTAACGCTAACAGCACTGATCAGATTAGCATGCTAATGTGGAGACGGAGCTGCGTTTAGACGGCGGCCATGTTGGGCTAAGTGACTGTTTTAGTTTAAAATTATACAAAGACGAAGGTCAAACTGGGTCAATAGAAGATTAAAATGTAAATATTTATAATCTGAGGCTCTTTTACAATGCCTACTACACTGTAAAAAATCCTAACGCCAATAATTTAAATGAAGTGAATCTTTAAGTTGATATAACTCAACAATGTGAGTCACAGATTTTCAACTTAGACTTTTAAGTTATGAGACAGAGGAGAGAGAGAGAGAGAGAGAGAGAGAGAGAGAGGGAGAGAGAGGAGAGAGAGAGAGAGGAGAGAGAGAGAGAGAGAGGAGAGAGAGAGAGAGAGAGAGAAGAGAGGGGAGAGAGAGAGAGGGAGGAGAGGGAGAGAGGAGAGAGAGAGAGAAGAGAGGAGAGGGAGAGAGAAGAGGAGAGAGAGAGAGAGAAGAGGAGAGAGAGGAGAGAGAAAGAGGGAGAGAGAGAGAGAGAGAGAGGGAAGAGAGAGAGAGAGAGAGAGAGAAAAAGAGGTAGAGAGAAAAGGAAAGAGGAAGAGAGAGAGAGAAAAGAGGAAAGAGAGAGAAAGAGAGAAAGAGGGAGAGAGGAGAGAGAAGAGGGAGAGAGAGAGAGAAGAGAGAGAAAAGAAAGGGAAGAGAGAAAAGAGGGAGAGAGAGAAAAGAGAGAAAGAGAGAGAAAAGAGGAAAGGAGGGAGAGAGGGAGAGAAGAGGAGAGAGAGAGAAGAGGTAGAGAGAAAAGGAAAGAGGAGTAAAGAGACGAAAAGGAGAGAGAGAAGAAAGAGAGAGAAGAGGGAGAGAGGGAGAGAGAGAGGGAGAGAGAGAAGAGAGAGAGAAAAGGAGAGAGAGAAGAGAGAAGAGGAGAGAGAGAAAGAAAGAGAAAAGAGAGAGAGAGAGAGAGAGAGGAGAGAAGAGGAGAGAGAGAAAAGAGAGAGAGAAGAAGAAGAAGAGAGAGAAGAGGGAGGAGAAAAAAGAGAAGGAAAGAGGAAAAGAGAGAGTAAAGAGAGGAAAAGAGGAAAGAGAGTAAAGGAGAGAGAAGAGGGAGAGAGAGAAAGAGAAGAGAGAGAAGAAAGAGAGAAAAGAGAGAGAAAATAGAAAGAGAGAAAAAGAGCAAGAGAAAGGAGAAGAGAGAGAGAGAGAAGAGGAGAGAAAAAGAGAGAGAAGAGAGAGAGAAAAGAGGGAGAAAGAGAGAAAGAAAAGAGGGAGAGAGAGAAAAGAGAGAGAGAAGAAAGAGAGAGTAAAGAGAGAGAAAAGAGGGAGAGAGGGGGAGAGAGAAAAAAAGAGAGAATATAGAGAGAGAGAAAAGAGGGAGTAAGAGAGAACCAGGAGAGAAAAAGTAAGAGAATGAGGAGGAAGAAAAAGGAAAGAAAGGAGAGAGAGAGAAAGATAGAGGAAGAGGAGAAAGAGAGAAGAGTGTGAGCAAGAGAGAGGAGAGAAAGATAATAACAGACAGACTCACACACGAGTTTAATCGACACAAAACTTTAAGACTGTACTTGTATTTTGAAGTGAAACTGCCTTGTTACTTTTCTCTTCAGCTGTGTTTCCTGTGGAGATGTTGTGTCTTTACGCTGACAGCTGAGTTTATGTGACTGACGCACAAACCCGACGATCTGTCACTCTGCAGCTCACATTGATTAAACCGGAATCAGTCTCTGTCCCGTTTCTCATCCGCCGCTCAGTCGCAAACATAATAAATGAGTCCGCAGCAGGAAACACAGGCCGGACGTTTGATTTACGCTGCAGCAGGAGGAATAACGACCGAACGCTGTCACCTGTCTGTCCACCAGAGAATCCACCAGAGACATGTGTCCAAATGTCAAAAAAACATTCTTGTATTTATACTGCAACACTGCAAAAAACAACCGTCTGAAAACAGGTTAAAACAAGTCAAGATCTGCCACTGGAACAAGCACGTTTGGTCTGATTTAAGATTTAGAGATTGAATTATAAGCTTAAAAAGGCTCATATATGTGTGTCCTGATTTAGGCCAGTTAAAGACCTGGTCTAGGCCTGGTCTAGTCACGGTTTAGTTTAGTTTTAGTCCTGTTTCAGCCCTGTTTTAGTCCTGCTTTAGTCCTACTTTTGTCCTACTTTTGTCCTGCTTTGTCCTGACGCTTGTCCTGCTTTTGTCCTGGTCTTTGTCTTGACTTTTGTCCTGGTCTTTGTCTTGTCTTTTGTCCTGACATTTGTCCTGACGTTTGTCCTGACGTTTGTCCTGCTTTAGTTCTGCTTTTGTCCTGGTCTTTGTCTTGGCTTTAGTCCTGTTTTAGTCCAGCTTTTGTCCTGACATTTGTCCTGCTTTTGTCCTGGCCTTTGTCTTGGCTTTAGTCCTGCTTTAAGTCCTGTTTTTGTCCTGTTTTTGTCCTGGTTTTTGTCCTGCTTTTGTCCTGCTTTAGTCCTGCTTTTGTCCTGCTTTTGTCCTGCTTTTGTCCTGCTTTTGTCCTGCTTTTGTCCTGGCTTTTGTCCTGCTTTTGTCCTGCTTTGTCCTGCTTTAGTCCTGCTTTTGTCTTGACTTTTGTCGTGACGTTTGTCCTGCTTTAGTTCTACTTTTGTCCTTCTTTTGTCCCGTTTTAGTCCTGTTTTAGTCCTTGTTTTAGTCCTTGTTTTAGTCCTTGCTTTAGTCCTGCTTTTGTCCTGCTTTTGTCCTGCTTTTGTCCTGCTTTTGTCTTGCTTTTGTCCTGCTTTAGTCCTGTTTTAGTCCTGTTTTAGTCCTGTTTTAGTCCTGTTTTTGTCCTGCTTTAGTCCAGCTTTAGTCCTGTTTTTGTCCTGCTTTTGTCCTGCTTTAGTCCTGTTTTAGTCCTGTTTTAGTCCTGCTTTGTCCTGTTTTAGTCCTGTTCTAGTCCTGTTTTTGTCCTGCTTTAGTCCTGCTTTAGTCCTGCTTTAGTCCAGGTCTAGAACAGTGTGGTCTGTGTCTTTGTGGGTCTGAGAGTTCGTAAACACAGATAAAACCTCTTATCAAACCGCTGGAGTCACGGCCGACGACACAAACACAACAAACACAGGTTTATCTCAGACTCTTCACACCTTTAACACAAAACACTGAGTCACTTCAGTTTAACACCAGCTTTACCCTCATCCTGTCCCGTTTACACCTTTGACTGGAATTACAAACATGAAGCTTAACGTGAGGAGTTTGGAGATGGATAAATGTCTGAAGTGAAGCAGCGTATTTCAGTGTTGGTTAAAAAAATATAGCTTGTGACAACAGTTTTAAAGTTTAAGTTGAGTTAAAACTATTGTCACAATGACCCGTACGACCTGATACGACTTCTCTGCGAACAACTTTTGGCTCATTTCTTACGTCATTCTTGAGGCGTCGTTACTAAAAACAGAGCTCGCAGACCGTAAGTTCGTAGACAGGTCAAAGGTCTTGTCAAAGATTTTCTACGACCAGTCTAACAAACGCTGAAGCTATAAACTGTAGAATAGAGGTTATGCACTGACATCATTTTATTCCAAAAATGCTCAGCAACATTAGAATGAGGCATTTCTTCAATGTGTTTCTTTGTTGTCGTGGTAACAGCTTGTCTGTAACAACAGTTGATGATTTAGGACATTTTAACTGCAACAAACCGACTCAAAAACATCTTTTTTAAGAAGAAAAAGGTCATAAGATCAACTGTGTTCAGTAGACTTGTTGTTGTAGTTTATTCTTCCTGTTTTAGCCGTTTATTGAACTCTTACAAGAGAAAATGTCCTTTCTCTCCATTAACTCTCTCAGCATGAACATTTACAATCATGTCATGTCACCTGCACAAACTCTATACAGCTTATGAAGCCTGTGCAGTTCGTCTATGCGAGAGAGTGAAAGTGGAACAGTGCAGCTCTACGGTCCAAACGACTGAGACCAGCAGTAATTTAATTTTAATTGACCTTTATTTAACCAGGGAAGTCCCACTGAGATTCAGAATCTCTTTGCAGGGAGCCCTGGGGAAGGTCAGGGGAGGCATTAATGACATGTTTTTAGTTGTAGGAGGAAACCGGAGTACCCGGAGGAAACCTACGCAGACACAGGGAGAACATGCAAACTCCACATAGAAAGGCCCCGGGCGGCCCGGGAGTCGAACCCAGAACCTTCTTGCTATGAGGCCAGAGCGCTAACCGCTGCGCCACCGTGTCGTCGTAGAGACGCAGCCCGTGCAAGAGATCTGTGTAGACCTTGGACCTGGAGCGCTCAGGGGAAAACAGAGTTGTACACAAACGAGGAGGACAGCTCGCTATAACAGGTGCAGACACTTGAACAGCTGCTGCTTGCTGGCGGTGGAAAATTATTTATTGTGAAGCGCTTTAAACTTTCTTTTTTGAATACATCATAGTCAATAGACCTATACAAATCTTCGATCAGTGCCTGACTTTACAAAGATATGCTTTTGGTGTCTCTTCTGCAATATGCACAGGTGAGACCTGCTGTTATTGCGTCGGTGTTCTGTCGAAATAGAACCCTCCTTGCTTAAAGTTAGTGCTAGAAAATCAGTAATATTTTTTATTTTCAAATGACGTTTGCTAACCCTAACCCAAGCCCCAATCCTAAGCGTAGCCTTCGAATTATGCCTAAACTTAGCCGAATTAATTGTAAACTATTTACCGCGAGAGGCTTGGTAGTCATGAACAGTCACAAAAGCTAGTGAGGGGTCCAATCTCGACAGAACATCAGCTTAACTTTGTGGGAATGAAAGGTGCTATGAGTGAAAGATACACCGGAACACATTTTAGACGAGGCGTACATATTAGGTTTTGCTGGTATTTACACACCGTGTGCAATCAAGTTATTGCTCATATTCCAATTATAAACGGTTTCTGAAAGGTTTAATAGAAACAACTTGATAGAGATCGAGTTGGACGTAGGAAGATCGTGCAGCTCCCATGTGATACAAAATAGATGTAGGATTACTGTAAAGACTCATTACACTCACACAGCCCTGCTTCACTTTGCAAACCTTCTCTTCTTAAAACACAACAGCCGTAGCCCAGGGTAGTGCAGGAGACCGAGAGGAAACCGTTCTCAGAGATATCAAGTCATGAACAACCTTGTTACGTCACGGAAAAGTTCTGGGACTGGAAGAGAAGAACCTGCAGAACTACACTGGTCTCTATAGTTCTTTCCTGGTCCTTCTTTGTAACATCAAAACAAAGGGAACTAGAAGAGTTACAGGAAAAAACAAAAAGTTCCAACTGTTTGAAAAACCTAAAGAATAAAGAAAAGCAGATTTTACAGAATATGTTCTCCATCCACGTCAGTATATCTTTACAAGTACACACGATGCTTCTCTCTTCCTTCCTCTCGTTGCTGTGAGTCGTTTCCCTGCAGAGTTTTAAACATACTGTCTGTGTCTATAAAGAGCTAGCGGGCTAATTAGCAAACAGGGAGCTAACGAAGTCGAGCCGTAAACAAGCCAGTCATTTTAATTAGAGAGTGTGTCTTCTGCAGCAGCACCAGCTCACGATGTACGAAGACACACAGATACACAGATACAGCTGCTGCTCTGGGACGAAGAGAAACCGTTTCATGTAAATGTAGGTTTTAAATCGTATCAAGGAGAAAACGTGACATGGGATCAACTACAAGGCAAACAGTTTTGAAAAAGAGCAAAGATTGAAACTTCATAATACTTATTGCCAATTCATGTCTTCCAAATCTAAACTTTTCTTATAGTTATTGTACTACCTGGATAGTTCAGGTGGTACAGTTTCTCTTACCCCAGGTAGACTAAACCCAGACTCTGGAAAAACTGTTCTAACGAAACCAGTTCACAATCTGTTAACTCTGTGTAGCATAGTGCTATATGGAAGATAGTACAAGGTGGTAGTAGTAGTAGCACAGTAATAAAGTAAATAGTAAACGTTTGGTTGGTACCATGATGTATTAGAGAAAAAAAAATTAAATTTGGATCGACATACAAACGTTTAACAATATGAGTGAAGAACCCAATATTCTTGTGAATGGCCATTCATTAATATTTAGAATGATTCAACCAAAAGCATGTTATGTTCAAACCGTTATGATCAAGAACAATGCGATTATCGATAATAATCAAGCAAGGTCAATAATATTCAACAAAAAAAACAACACTGCAAGAAGCGAAGCACCAATATTTACGCCCACCCACAGTTCAGTAACCCCAGGAAAAATACGGTTTATATCCAAAAAATGTGTGCAAATAATCGTCCTTGGACAAAGTTCATTGACGAAAGTTCATTGTGAATGAAGCGAAAAGTTCATCATGCGTCCAACGATTGAGTGTGAGTGAGACAGCGCCGCCGCCCCCAATACGCACATAACGCAGAGCGCGTAGGGCATCATCTGGTCTGGGAGCACCAAGCCGAGCTGTGCCGTCCCCACTGCTGAACTCATGAGTGACAGAAAAGTTTGGTCTAGACACATGTGCTTGATGATTCTTAGTAGAAAGTGAAAAAGACACGCACATCCAAGCTAAAGTTGCGTGCTGGACACAGACGATGAAAATCTGAGCAAGTGAAAAAGGTCCGCACAGCAAAATGAGCTCCCAAAATCATTTATTTGCTACACCCAGTAACGTTTCGGGCGCTTAGCCCTTCATCAGACATGATTGATGATTCTTAACACACAGCGCAAAATCAAAGACCCTGGAACCCATTTCGAAAACAGGAACATGTTCTACAACTCATAAGCTCTTGGCCAATCTTTATTTCGTGTCAATAGGACACATATTGGGTCAATTACGAGGAGAAACAGCAGATGATTTAAGACGGCTGCAGATTTGAACACGCAAATTACCGCGGCGAAATACGGCGTATTTTTCCACATTTATGCTTAGATTTCTTCAGAGTCATACACACAAACCATGAATCTAGTCTCTTTGTCCAGACAAAAGTTACAGACGATAGTATTTCCTCAAACTTTAGCGCGAGGATATCTTAGTTACCTAATGTAACTATAGTTCTATGAGTATGTGCGTTTGAAATTAAGGGACAGAAATGTGAAATTAAGGGACTTGCTGTTCTAAAACATCCCAGATAAAAGACAAATACATCTATTATGTAAAAAAAAATTAGGGGAATTCTCAATATTTGTGTCTTAAAAAAAATAGATACAATTATGGGGTTAGTAGTGTGCGTCTGCGTTTGTGGCGTCGGTTTGAGGTTGGAAGTTAGTTTTTTTTTCATTTGGGGGGGGGGGGGGGGGGGGGCACCTTTTTGAAATCATGCATTAGGGCACCAAAATGGCCAGCAGCGGCCCTGAGTGAGAGATAGAGTGAGTGTGGGGTGAGAGATTTTCTGGGCCACAGGAGCCCCCTACTGGCCCAGCAGGTGAGACAGTGGCTCCTCCTTTGCAACCGTCTGCAACAGCGTCTAGGGCTTTAGGCTTTTCTCCTTAGCTCGCCATCGAAAGCGGGGAAAACCCGGAAACCTGGCCAATTCCATGATTTTCGCCGCACTCCCGTTCAGATATGGGCGCGATAGACGACGGCTCCTGCAGCACAGCTCTCCTCTGGCGTCCCCACGAGCATCTGAACCACTGAATCTCCGCGCCGTGATAAACACACGAGATAGGAAGTGCTGAATTGGCTGAGCCGATGTGCGCGATTACATCACTCTAATGACACGGTGAACGCCAGAAAAGTCATGGAGAGAGAATGATACGAGTCAGGTTTTGTCACCTGTGTTACATCGGGATTTTCTTAATGAAGCCGTGTCACAGAGCAGGGGGCGGGGTTAACACAAACTGACCAATCAGAACAACCGAGCTGCGGACTTCAAATGTGAGAAACGTCAATCATGAAGAGAAATATACGAGTATTAAAGGGGTCCTATCGCGTTTTTTTTTATATATTTAGTAAGAGACTACAACATATACAGATCAGTAATTTACCTTTTGTTCATTGTAAAACACAAAGTTGACCTAAAACGGCTTGAAAATAGAAACAGCTCTACTGACTTCCTGTTCAAACTGCAGATCTGATAAGTCCCGCCTCTTTGTTTTAAAATGTAACTGTGAGAAATAACAGATTTAAAAAAAAAAATTTTTATTGTTGTAAAGTGGCTATGGGACCGTTTTGAACCATATGCTTGAGGAGGAGCTGCCGCCAGGTCGACACCAGGCATCCCGCCCTGATCCACTCTCTCAGCGGAAGCAACACTGTGGTCCAGCGGAGCTCAGACACCGGCTGTGAGCGGCACTTCAGGACATACTCCGGGTTTGGAGGAAACAAAGACGAGAGTGGTCGAAACTTCCTGCCTCCACAGCCTCATGCTCCGCGGCAGCTAGCGCGCGCTGCCGCTCTTTTATGTTCAAGCACAGCTGCGTCTGGACTGGAAATAGGAAGCTGCTCTGCGACGTTCAGATCTTCCTCCTCTAGATAGCCGCCATAACGCCTTTATCATACGGTTTCACGCGCACTCGGTGTGTCATGTCAGCACCATCCTCCACGCCTCCCGCCGCCACTGAGGGGGATTTACTGCCCCTGAACGGGGGACGAAGCCCCTCGGTCCGACTCCCTTTGAGTATTAATCTTTTGAAATATATCAAGTAAAAACACAGCAATGGAGAGGGATAGGTGGTAGGGCAGACCGGAGATTTCTGTGCACATGAGCCCAGCTGAAACAACAATATTAAAGATATATCAAACATGCATGAACTTCAATTCAAATATAACTTGAGTAAACTAATAATGAAGGAAAGGCCGTTATAACAAGCGTTAAAGACTAGAAAGGAATCTTGACACTATAAGGTCTCCTTTAAAAAACCCTTCTCATTCCAGCCTTTTTCTCCTCACACATCTACTAAAATCGGTAAAATTGGACTCAAACAAATGTCAGGAGTCTTTGTGAAGCTGTGACTCTGTAGTTTGAGACTAACTTTGATCAGAAGTGAGAACTTTCTCAAACAACAGAAAAACACAATTCTAAATTTCTGACAAATGTTTTTCTTTGTAAATCTAAGATTGGTAAAGTCTGCTGTTTAGACCCTCTGAATGACTCTAGATTGGCAGATTTGGAGTTTTGACAATTCCTCTGCAAAAGCTGAAGGTCACTGAGGTCAAAATGCGTTTCAGGGACCTAAGATTACTCAAAACAATGTAGCGGAGCCAATACAAAAGCCCTATTAAAAGTTTAGATTTTTGTTTTATAGGGTTGATTAGTCTGATTGGTCCAGAGGCTAATTTGACTCTAAATAAGAGAAACAATGTGATTTTTATCTGTAACATTCCAGCAGATTCATAGTTTGTTTTTATGAAATATTGAACAAAAAGGACATTTTCAAGAAAATGTGGGACGTCCCTTGGAAGGGACCCCGGAATGAGAATCCATACCAGGGGTCTTCCATTTATTAAAGACGTGCGTAAAAATCTACTTGGAAAAGCTACTACGAAAAAAAAAAAAATTTAGATTTGTCCTGAGTGAAAAATGATCCAGATTTTTAAAACCTTCCGAACGCTGCT
>JBBPFD010000180.1:0-66172 GCA_038363315.1 Mugilogobius chulae | reverse complement strand
CTGGGAGGCAACTGATCTCTAGAGTAATTCCTGTAAATAGTTGGTTTACTATAGTCAGACCTTTGTCTGCCCATCTACAAAAGCCCCGATCAAGTTACCCAGGTACAAAATCAACTAAGCCAGTTATTTTAGATGCTCGTGATATGGAAAGTGGTAACCCAAATTTTTTCCTAATTTTTTCCCACACTCCCAAAGTAAACTTAACCCATTCATTTTGTATATTAAGTTTTCGCCACTGTTTCCTACCTAAAAAGGGTAAACCAGGGCTCCAGACTGCGAGCAAATGCTCGCATTTTGCGACTATTTTTGGCCCCAGTGCGAGTATTTTTTTCAGCCACTCGCTCCGGTGCGAGCAGAAATTAAAATGCTTTTTTTCATTTTTTGTCTCGTGTTTGACAGCATTAAATCTGTATCGAACAGCGTGGTTTCGGTGTATTTAACTCTGGAGCAATACATGGGCACGCAAGCACGGGTAGTGCGTTACAACCACGATGTAACTCGACTTCATTCATGACTTTCATGACAACGCTTATCAGTGCTGTGAAATGTCGGGCGTGAGCGTCGATTTGGGGTTCTGCTCTTCATTGTCACACGTGTAGAGCACAGACGAGCGCAGTAGGTGTGTGTGTTTACCGTGTGTGTTCCTCCACTTCTTGTCGCCTCGCATACTGCTTTGGATCTCCGTGTAACCATTATTGCATGCGTCACAGTAAAACTTTCCGGGCGTGATCAACGTGTTATGGCTTGCGTGTAAATACACGGGCCAACAAAGTATTCACAGTCCGCTCATTTGCTTCCTCGCATTCGTTTCACTTCTGTCCGTGCGCGCGCACGGTCCTCGTGCACTGTGTGTCCTGAGCGCTCCGCTTCCCTTCGTTTACGACTCGATCCTTACAGAGACACGATCCGAAATCCGTGACAAGTAAAAACATATTTGTCCTCAAAAACGTGCTTTTGGCCCACTTCTGGGTTTTACGTGCAGAGGCGGTGAGTGGATGTCCCGGTCAGATAGGCTACCGCCGGTGACCCGCCCCCCTGTGAGGAGCTGAGCGGAGCTGAGGACGCGCGGTTTGAATCTCCCGTGCGAGGCTCTATTTTTAAGCAGATAATTTTGCTCTCACGTCGTGTCAAAAAAACATCACATTTTACAATGTTTGTGCTTTATAATCTCTGGATCTAACAGTCCATTTCACATTATATTTGTCTGTATTCAAATAAGTTTCATATCTGCAGTTAAGCTTTTATTTAGTCTCTGACTGTGTCCACCCAGTACATTATTAATATTCTCTAAATGTATACTACAGTCTAAACAAGTAGGGCGCCCAAAACTTGTAATGTACATTTACTTTTACAATGTGTGTAAAAAAACAAAACAAAAAAAAAACCAGCATAATACTGACCTTTTGAGTAAAGGTGGTAGAGAAGTGACTGAATATATATATATAATTGCAATTTGGGATAGATTTTGATTAATGGTGCAGCCCTGTTGCTACTGCTGCTTTTCCTGCTGTTAACATTTCATAAAATAGCTGGTTATTTATATTTAAGTAATTTTTGGAAAATTTGTAACAAAATAAACTAATTAATTATAAATTCAAAACAACACTGCATAGTAAATGGTACAATTTAAACTACTTTTAATTATATATAAATTAACAATGTATGACCAGTGCCCCTAAATTTTCCCCTGTGCCCCTAAATTGAATCAGTTAGGGGCTGTAGTGCTCCTTGAGAAAAAAGTTAGTCTGGAGCCCTGTAAAGCTGAAATTGATATGTCATTTTGTATCGAACATTGTTCCAACTGTAACCATTTTGTATTCCAATCCAACCTAATCCATGAAACCAGAGCTCTAAGCTGTGCGGCCCAATAATAACTCTTAAAGTGTGGAAGGGCTAGGCCCCCTAAGTCTTTGGTCAACAAAGAAGTTTAACTCTCACCCTCGGACGCTTGTTTTGCCAGATGAATTTAGATATGAGCCTGTCCAATAGTTTGAAGGAGGTGTTAGGAACAGCAACTGGAAGTGAGTAAAAAAGGAAGAGCAGTCGTGGCAAGACATTCATCCTGATTGTTTACACCCTGCCCACCAAAGACAGGGGAGAATTTGCCATCTCTCCAAATCTTTGTGATATGGGATAGAAGCTTGCCATAATTGGCTTATATAACTGAGATGAATTGTTAGTCAATATGATTCCTAGATATCTAAACCCATCTTTTGACCATTTAAATTTTTATTATATATATATATTTATGTTCAATGCCACCTTTATCCATTATACCTTCTATCTGTTTATTCGTCCTGATCCATTCAGCCAACGGCTCTACGCAGAGGGCGAAGAGAACAGGCGAGATTAGATTTCCTTGTCTTATCCCCTTCTTATATTGAAAAATTTAGAACAGTAACCCGGTGTTTCCCACAGATTTCAGAGAAACTATGGGGGGATGAGGTCTCAGCCTAGTTGGGGGTCTGGGGGTCCTCCCCCAGGGAAATTTTGACGCAAACACATGTGATTTCCTGCATTTTGGTGAATTTTAGATACTATAATTTATATCCCACAGCTTTGCCTTTTTGTTTGAAAGAAATAGTGTAGGTTTTAAAATGTGAAAACAATTACTGCACATATGAGCCCTTATGGCAAAACATAATCTATTTCTTGTGAAGAAGGACTTAAACGTGCTTCTGTTCATTGAGCACAAACCTCCTATCAAATTAGAATATTTGATAAACGATTCCTAACCTACAATTATTAACTCATAGCTGTACATCAGTGCCCCCTTGTGATACAATGCTGCATTCACAAACATTTTATTGTTCATATTACTATTAATTTCAACTCAGTTATTACAAAGTAAGTTAGAACCATATGTTACAAAAATAGGGGGAATAACAATTGCTTTTTATTTTAATGTGCTATTTTTATATATTTTATTTTAAAATTTATTTTTTGTGTCTTAAAAACATAGATATTACATAATAAATACATTTTCCTTTTATCTGGGATGTTTTAGAAGAGTAAATCCATTAATTTAAAATTTTTTCCAAATTGCTTTCCAGTGGGCCCCATCTCTCTTCGCCCCTTCAACTGCCCTCTGCTCCGCCACTGTTCCTTCTCCTGCACACACTAAACACAGCTCAACATAAGCTGCATCCTCGCGCTACAGTTTGAGGAAATACTAGAGTCTGTAACTTTTGTCAGGACAAATAGACTAGATTCATGGTTTGTGTTTGTGTATGAAAGAATCTGAACATAAATGTGGAAAAATCCGCCGTATTTCGCCGCGGTAATTTGCGTGTTCAAATCTTCAGCCGTCCTAATTCATCTGCTGTTTCTCCTCGTAACTGGCTTAATATATGTCCTATTGACGCAAAATAAAGATTGGCTAAGACCTTATGAGTTGTAGAACATGTTTCTGTTTTCAAAAGGGTTTCCAGGGTCTTTGATTTCGCGCTGTGTGTTAAGATTCATCATGCACAAGCGTCTGGACCAGACTTTTCTGTCACTTATGAGTTCAGCAGCTGGACGGAGCAGCTCGGCTTGGTGCCCCCAGAGCAGGTGATGCCCTAAGCGCTCTGCGTTATGTGCGTATCCGTGCGCTTTACAAGGCACGGGCACAGCCAGGCAGGTTGTCCGTACGAATGGACACAGCTCACTTCGGCGCGAGCACAGCTCAGTTTGGAGCTTACGCAGTTGAGGAGACGGTGGAGAGAGAGAGAGAGAGAGAGGGAGAGAGAGAGACAGAGAACGAGAGCTGCAGGCACAAGCTCGCGGTGAGCACGCGGCAGAGGGAAGAAGTGGGAGATTTTGTGAAAGTTGGTGCGTGTGTTCGTTTGGGTCAAGAGAGGCTGGGCTGGTGCTGGAGCGAGCGGAGAATTTACCGTATTTGCAATACGTTGCCAGGCTGCAAAACATGCTTTTAATAGACCTAGCTACAATAACAGGAATTGCAATAATAATTTATTTAAAAAAAAATGTCAAAATGAGTCTATGGCGGCTAAAAATAGACTATGCGGCCCGCCATGAATTAGTCTATGTATGGGAAACACTGGTAACCATTTACCCGTATCCTTGAAATTGGTTCTTGGTTTAGAGTACTAATCTAAAACTAAATCCCATCTTTTCCATAGTATATTGTAGGTATTCCCAGTCCACCCTACCACCCTAACGCGAGAAGCATTGAAGCAAGTACTGATGCTACTTCTGTAAAAAAGGTAGGATCATCTTCATTTGGAGCGTATATGTTCATAATTGTAATATCCATCCCTTCTAAAGTGCCTATTACTGCTACATATCTCCCTTGTACATCCCTCACCTCCTTCTGCACTGCAAAATACAGCGGCATAAAAAGTATGTGAACCTTTTGAAATTTCTCACATTTCTGCTTAAAATCACCATCAAATGTGATCTGATCTTTGTCAAAATCACACCAATGAAAAAACAGTGTCTGCTTTAACTAAAACCACCCAAACATTTATAGGTTTTCATTTTTTAATGAGGATAACATGCAAACATTGACAAAAGGGGAAAGAAAAAGTAAGTGAACCTTCTGCCACTTTTTCTCGCGTAAGTATCTCATTCTTTGATTACCTGCTGGTTTTGTTTCTGCTGTGCATACTCTATTGTTGCTTAATATTTTTGTAAACGTAGACAGGTTTTTACTACTAATCTTTTTTTTCAGTTTTGATCCATTTGTAGTATTTTTTACTTTTTCTAATTGTATTTTCTGACCTCACTCTCATAGTCTAATCATAGTTTTTGAGCTATCATAGTACGTTTCGATTCTTTTTCCACAGATGATTTATCTCTTATATGGTTCTATATTATTGTCAATATTATTTATAGTTATTATTGGTATATCTTGAGCTTATCCTCACACGACACAAGAAGCAGTTTAGGTTTCTTTCCTTTTTTCACTCATTTTTCTTAAATCTCTTTTTTTCTTTCTATTCGAGTTTTATCTCATATGTTTTTTTTATCTTTACTCCTTCCGTTTGTTTTCATTATTTATCTGTCCTTATTGGCCTTCTGTTCCCTGCTGTTGCGCCTGTGCATGTCTTTTCTCTGTTTAATCTGCTCATCCCTATCCTTTGATGTAGATGGCACTGGTCTATCTAATTCTACTTTATTTTTCTTTCTTTTCTTAGTCTTTTTCCTTACTTATATTTTCTTCACTCTCGATCCTTTTTTATGATTGTGCCTCGTGAATGCCTCCATCTATCTTATGCGTTTTTATTCTGTCTCTTTATGTTCTCTTGCCTTCGCACGCGCTCTTCCATACTTATACATTTACACCCGCGTTCCATCATTGGTTCTCTTCTTGCTCCCACACGTCCATTTTTAATTCAATACCATCTCTGCGTCTCCTTATATAAATTATTGTTCTTTTATATTTCTTTTTCTAGTTTTCAAAAAAATAAAAAAAAAAAAAAAAAAAAAAAAAAAAAATAAAAAAAAAAAAAAAAAATAAATATATAAAAAAAAATACACATAAAAACAAATAAAAAAAAAAAAAAAAAATAAAAAAAAAAAAAAATATAAAAAAAAAAAAACATGATGCTATTAAGGAAACTTTAAGAGCAATATTCCCAATTTTTACCAACACAATTTGAAGCCAAGATGTGTCCAATCCACTATGAGGTGAATGGACTTAACAGCTGCCCTGCTCCCATCTATAAAAAGACACTCCTGGCTAAGCACTGTGTCTTGATGCTGTGAAGCAATGTCCGTTGTTCATCATGGCTTGCTCACAACAGCAGCTGTCTGAAAGACCTGCAATCTAGAATTGTAGATTTGTACACTCAAGGAAAAAAGAAACGCAACATTTTAATTTTCAAAAATTCCTTCGAAAACGGAGTACCATTTGGAAAAAAGGCTCAGCACCATGGTTCAGTGGCAATCGTAAGCTTGAAGACAGAACTAATTTCTAGTTTGGCTTGAACGATTGTATGAGAAACAAATAAAGAGTGCATACAGGGTCGTTTATCACCAGCAGAATCATGTTTGAAACTCAGAGTTGACTTTTTTCCACTTGCGAAGTAACTGTGCTCAATCATTTTCTATAAAAGGCACAGAATGAAGCCAAAAACACAACTTCGTCACGATGCCACGATTTGTCTCAACCAGAAGGATCGAGCTATTGTCTTGCTCCAAGCTGGTTTGTGTTGTTTTGCGTTCACCAGGGTGTTTGGTTCCACTGCTTACCTATGTCGTCTTGGAGCGATACCAGAGCCACTGGTTCCTCTAACGGACCTGCCCTCGTACTGTCACCCCCGTTTAATGACCGCTGCAACAAGACCGCGGCCAAACCGCCCCGCAATCTTCCTGACAGTTCAGCGCAACAGGTCCTTCAGTCGAACCATTGGACACACCACCAGGCCAGTGATCGGCCAGAAACCATCCGTAAATCGCCTCCATGCTGACCTGTATCGACCATATTGGCATATGCTCTGGCATCAGATGGCTTACCCCAACATGGCCGAGGCTCGGGTCGAACAATGGTGCACTGCACCATCGCTCGTTTGACGCTTGCAGAGGTCGCCGTACTTCCTCTCAAACCCACACCGCGACCGACTCCTACCACACACCCCACCCCCCAGCACTCCACCAAACGAACAGCCTGCCACCAACTAGACTCCATCAGAAGAGACTCATACGCACACCTCGAAAACGCAGCAAGCCAGAAACTGAGCCAACCGACCACAACACCCCATGGTCCCAAGTTGTGTTCAGTATACAAAAAACAGGTCCACGAGCTTCAGAGAGCGATGCCAGGATTGGGTTGTACAGGCACTCATAGGAGAACTCAGCAGCAGCTGAGGCGGGCACTGGTGGATACGCAAATGGCCCGGCACATTCCACACGGAATCAACTCAGACATACTGCAGAAATCATGTAGGCAATGAATAATCACTGTCACCGATGCCAAACGGGTCACCGGTCACCATGAAGTTATTGAAACAGATCTGAATGAAATTCCTGTCACTTTTTGGTTTGGGGGTTCCTCTATTGTCTTGCTTGTGTTATTGGACTCGAAAATGTGTAAACGCGCAGAGTTGGCTGAGATTAGAAATTGGATGTAGGGTTCATCATGAAACAGCGGCGATCTCAAAAAGAAAATTATTCTGCCCCCCAAAAAACTTCAGAAAAATGAGTGTTGCGTTTCTTTTCTCTTGAGTATATAAAGCTTGAAAAGATTACAAAACCATCCTCTAAAAGTCTGGATGTTCATCAGTCTACAGTTAGAGAAATTACGTACAAATGGAGAGAGCTTGGCACTGTTATTCTTTCCCGAGAAGTGGCCTTTCAACAAAAATGACGCCCAAAGTTCAGTGCAAAATACTCAGAGAGGTAAAAAAAAGACCCTATCCATCTTATTTCGCCCCGCCCACTTTCTTACCGTTACACACAGGTCTCGGAAACGCACTTCCCGTTCATTTCATTGATAGTAAACAACACACGAGAAGAACTTGCGACAAAATCATATTTCAGGTAGGTTAATTTTTCCAAATATGCTAAGGTCATGTGCACCAGAAAATAAGCAAGGCATATTTCTCTGGATCGCTTGAAAACGATCGTTAAAGTAGACGGTGTAGTCTCATTCATCCAGGAGTGATCCATAGTCTTGATCTTCGGAAACACTGTCCAGATGACTACTTTGAAGACTTCTACTATGATCGTTAAAGTATTTAAATAATCGTTTGCCGGTCGGATCGCTGCGACAGACAGAGGTTAGCCTGTAAGTACATTAGCCACAAACAAACATCAAATGTACTGTCACACACACAGGAATATACACATGCCTGTACCTTGTTTGAAAGCTTAGGACCTGTAGAATTCAGTCGCTGGGTTATTTTAACTGTCAGTTAATCTAAATGAGATTAATCTACAAGATAGCACACCTACAGCATTAGCTACCTTCATCTTTTTGTTTATCTCCTTTATGGAGCATCTGAAACACGATTTATTACACCAGCACTATTTGTGTGATTTAACACCCGTGTATTTGACGTGTGAAGCGACAGCTGGTGACAAAAAAAGGCACAAATTGTGTAAAAGAGTGTAGCTAAAGGGGATAACAAGAAGGTAGAGAGCTAACGCTTTAGCTGCGCTATCTCGCAGATTAATCTCATTTAGATTAACTGACAGCTAAAATAAACCTAGAGACTGAATTCTACAGGTCCTAAGCTTCAAACAAGGTATAGCATGTGTATATTCTCTGTGTGTGATCAGTACATTTGATGTTTGTTTGTGGCTAATGTACTTACAGGCTAACCGCGGTCTATCGCAGCGATCCGACCGGCAAACGATTATTTAAACACTTTAACGGTCGTTTTCAACCGATCCAGAGAAAATATGCCTCGCTTGTTTGTTGGTGCACATGACCAGAGCATTTTTGGAAAAATTATCTTAACTGAAACGAGTCTTTTCGCTGTTTACTTCAATGAAATGTACAGGGAGGAGCTGACCGGAAGTGCATTTCCGAGTTGTGTGTGTGTAACGGTAGAAAAGTGGGCGGGGCGAAATAAGTTGGATAGTGTCGGCTAAAGACTTACAGAACGTACTGGCACAGTCCAGTCTCTCTGTGTATACACTGACTACATGTAAAACAGTCTAGAATTGTGCTCATCAGAGGACTCCACAGAGGAAGCCACTACTGTCTAAAAAACATTGCTGCACATTTAATGTTGCAAAAAAAATCACTTAGACACTCCACAGAACTTCTGGCAAAATATTTTGTGGACTGATGAAACTAAAATTGAATTATTTGGGAGAAACACACAATGTCATGTTTAGAGGAAAAATTAAACAGCTCACCAACATCAACACCCCATCCCCACCGTGAAGCCTGGTGGAAGGAAAATTATAGTTTAGGCCTGTTTTGCTGCCTCAGGGCCTGGACAACTTGTAATCATTAGTAGAAAAATGAATTCAAAAGTTTATCAGATGTTTTACAAGAAAAGTTGAAGCTGCCTGTCAGACAGTCGAAGCTTAAAAGAGGAAAGAAGCTGCAACAAGACAATGATCCAAAACACAAAAGTAAATCAACTTGAGAATTGCTTCAGAAGAACAAAATACACATTCTGGAGTGGCCAAGTCAAAGTCCTGACTTGAGATGCTGTGGCATGACCTCAAAACAGCAATTCATGCACAACATCCCAAGAATCTGACTGAACTGCAGCAATTTTGTAAAGAGGAATGGTCCAAGATTGATCCTGATCGATGTGCCAGATTGATCTGCAACTACAGGAAGAATCTGGTAGAAGTTATTGCTGCCAAAGGGGGGGCAACCAGATATTGAATGTAAGGGTTCACTTACTTATTTCTGGCACTTCTGTCAGTGTTTGCATGTTATTCTAATTAAAAATATGAAAACCTATAAATGTTTGGGTGGTTTAGTTAAAGCAGACACTTTTTATTCATTGGTGTGAATTTGACAGAGATCAGAATATATTTGATGGTGATTTTATGCAGAAATGTGAGAAATTTCAAATGGTTCACATACTTTTTCATGCCACTGTACGGTGATCGACTTATAAGAATTGCCACGCCTCTCTTTCTACTCTTGGGACAACTTGAAAAAAATACTTTATTTACCCATTCCCTTTTTAATTTCCTGTGCTCAACATCATTCAAATGTGTCTCTTGTAATAATGCTATTGAGCATTTAAATGATTTCAGTTGGTTCAGGATCTTTTTCCTTTTTATTGGATGGCCCAGCCCTTTTACATTGTAACTTATAATATTTAAATCAGACATAAAGTTATTTCAGTCTTGTCATTTTTAGCTATTTTCTTGTGTGGGTCTAAATTTGTTTTAAAGCAATCATAAAAGGAGATCACCAGTGTGGACATTAACTTGTCAAGGATTAACAACATGGTAACACAAACATTTTCAGAACAAGTAAACCATATGCGACTCTCAAAAACCCGACTGAAAGTAATGAAGCCATCAGTATACCTTGGTGGCCTCGTACCCAGCCCCTGATGTATACAAGGCAGAGCGATGTGGGCCTTATGACGCTCTGGGGGAAAGGCACTAAGTGCAAACCAAATCACAAACCAAAGAAAAAAACAAGTAAACTTCGGTGAGATCTCAGCCCATTATGGGTATTAAAAGAAAACAAAGAAAAAGGCGCTATTGGCTACCCGTGATAACAAAATATAATGTCATAATATTGCTGATTTAAGTGACATTGGCTATATTCATAATGTCTGTTCTCCTACAAAAAGAAATATACGTATGTATATATATTACAAACATATTTTTAGTCTTCAAAACATCACCTTGTAAATAGCTTGTTTCAAACGTAGATTTTCAAGTCCGCGTCTGATAACCCAGCATCGCCGCGTCTCCTCCGTTATCCCGCCGGGTCCACGCCTCCCTGGAGACCTCCTTGTCCATCTTCTCCTCTCGCTCACATGCACGGAGACACCCAGCTCCTCCAACATCGGCACCGCGTCTAGTAGCGTTGGGAAGGTCTTCACTCCACTTTCCAGATCGATTCTCAGTTGGGCCGGGAAGCGGCATTTGGCTTGGATTCCCTTGTCCTTAAGCTGCTTTATTACTCCCCGCAGCCGCGCTCTCTTCCTCTGGACTTCTGGTGAGTAATCTTGATCAAAATATATTGTTTTACCTTGAAAGACGACTTGTTTCTGCATCCATGCTTTACGTAGCACCGCTTCCTTTACTGTGTAATCCAAAAAGCGGACAATGATGGAGCGTGGTGGATTTGAGTCAGCGGGTTTAAGTCCAAGGGCTCGATGTGCTCTTTCAATTTTACAGTCTTGAGTGAAAAGTAACGTGGTTTCAGGAGTTCTTTCACAAAACCGACCATGTCCTGCTTCTCACTTCCCTCTGGGATTTGGTAAATTCTGAGGTTATTACGACGCAGACGATTCTGTAGGTCATCACACTGGTTAGTGAGTGCAGCCTCACGTCTCAACAGGTACCGAAGCACCCTCTCATTTCGCTGGCTAGCATCTTCCGCAGCGCTGATTCTGCCTTCGGCTTCCTCCGTGCGTTGCTCTAAGTTGCCCATTCGTTCTTTCAAATCACCCACCGATGTTTCCAATCTTGTTAAAGAGGCCCTTGTATCCGAAAACTCACTCTGACTTTCTTTTCTCAGCTCTCTTAGCTCGCGCAGTATCTCTGCCATATCGATCTCGCTAGCCTTTTTAGCATTTCCACTCTCCTTAGCTTCTGCATTATTTAGCCTGTTGTGATAAGTCCTTTTTTTCTTTAGTCTCTTTTTGGTTAGCTTGTTTTACGGCAGTATTTGTCGTAGACATTTTGTACAGTTGTTTTCCCGTAGGAGGTTCTTCAAAATATATCGAAATTGCCAAATAGTAACCAAATTCACGGGCAAATTCACGTCTCAAAGCATGGCACCATCGGAAGTCGAGAAGTTGTTCTTTTAACTGTACTTTGGGACTAGAATGGATCTATTTCCGTGAAAAACTTTCTAAAATCTGGTTTTAACTTTGTATTTCTGAAAAATTGTGCTGTTGACTTTTCACCTCCATAAAGTTCCACGGTGTGACTTTAAAGACACTAAATGTTTCTGCTCAAAACGACACTATGCTTTAGTTCAGGGGTCACCAACCCATTGATTGCGATCGACAAGTCGATCTTTGAGGCAGTGAGTGTCGATCCCAAAGCCCACCTGTTCATAGGAACTTTAACCGCGAGCTACACGCACGAAATACGAGCGCAAAATGCGGTAGTAGGAATTCTCCACTGTCAGCTAATAATTTATTTTTAAATACAGCCTACTGTGTTACATTGTAACATCTACATAGCAGGTTTAGATATAACTTACATTTTGATGAAACATTATTACTATAATATTAAAGCGAACCCTGACTATAATCACACGTTACCCAAAAACACTTATAATATCATCACTTATATAAATACAGGACAAAAACCTTAAGTATTTGTAGTTTTATCAAAATCATGTTTCAAAGAAATGACATGGCTGCCATTTTGTCCTGGCTGTGACGTCACATGGTCTGTGTCCGAATGTCCACCCTCGTTCCCTATTCACTCAATTACTATATAGTCCTGCCCTGTTCAGTGGACTAGTCAGCGTCTCATTCATCTGGTCTTTCGGACAGGGAGCGCACTATTTTCAGTTGACCGCGGGTCACGTGCTTCTCCCCCTTGTTAACGTAACGGTCGGCAAAAAAGTCCGATAAAAATTAACTTTTGTAATAATTACTGACCAGGTCCGTCTGATGTGCACATATTTATGGACTACTAGTCACAATACAAGTCTGGTTTAACTTGGACAATACATTTAACCGCAAACGGACTGGATAATTCCTCTTTTACAGCCCCAACTAAGGTTAGCAGCTAACGTTAGCATCTTCACGGCTAACGGCTTTCAGTTACGAGTGTTTTGTTTATTCTCCGGCTCAACAGTGAGTTTAGGCGGCTTCTTAACATCTTTACTTCAGTCGTGTTGTTTACAGTTAAAGACCTCACGTTGTCCGCGCTGTTTTTTCCGATTCTCGCAATGAATTGTGGTCTATATTGACCGTTCTAGTGACCATCGATGCTCACTACTTTTCCAGATGCATTGTGGGAAATTTTGAGTGCACTGCTTTTTTACCTGCTGGACATTCGGACACCACTACAAAATGGCGTGACCCCTGAATAGTGCACTATAGAGTAGTTAGGGCTCACATTCGGACACAGCCCTGGTCTGCCCTCTGGTGGTTGTCAAGGTAACAGGCGTTAGCAGGTAACTAAGCAACATGAACACCTCAGTTAAATCTTTTCAGTTTGAGCTGGAGTTTGGTCAAATACAGAACGATTATGTGGAATCTAATAAACTGAAGATAATCAAGAGGAAGAGGCAAGAACTGGACACTGTTAGTGGTGTTTTTGTTTCAACTGTTCACTGATCAAACCACAGGAGTAACCATGGCAACAACCAAAAGCAACCATTTGACATCATCAACCCAGAATACATTGTCTGGACAATATGGCGGCGCCCAGTGGCTCAAAAACAAGGCAGGATTTATAAAAATGATAAGCAGTTATATATTTGTTTGTAATTTATTTGAGCAAACATGACCTATACTAGTGTTTTAGCCATATTTGTCTTTATAGTCAGGGTTCACTTTAAATAAAGTCTATATAGGCCAACAGTGTTTCAATAAAATATAGACTAGTCTAAAGATCAAAAGTTTCAACATCGCTAATTAAATAAAATAATATAAATCCAAAGATAGATCTTTGGGCTGTGCTCAGTCTAAAAGTAGCTCGCGAGCTGAAAAAGGTTGGTGACCACTGCTTTAGTATATTGTAGCAGCTCTCACCACACACAGGACAGCGGGCTCCTGTAGACCTGCTCTGCTCTGGATCTGAGCCACTGCAGCTGGAGCAGACCCAGTGTCCACAGCTGAGACCATCCACACTCTTCTCTCTGCTCCGACACACACTGCAGCCAGTGTCCTGTAGGGCGGCGCTCTCCTCCCTGTGGCACACACACAAACAGCACTTTACATCACACACCAGGACGTTCTGTTCACCCTCACACACCAGGACGCTCTGTTTCACCCTCACACACCAGGACGCTCTGTTTCACCCTCACACACCTGGGGCCTCATTTATAAAGCTTGCTTACGCCTTACGCAGTGCGTAAACCTCCCTCTGCGCCAAAGGTGGTATTTATAAAAGCTCCACTAGGCGCAGGATTTTGCTCAGCTCTGCGCAAACTGGAACCCATGCGTGCGCTGTACGCAAAGGCTGGAGACACGAGGAAAAGACGACACTCGTGGAGAGAAGCAGAAGTGAAGAGAGTTTGAGGAAGTGTTTTATGCAGAAACTAATTTTATACAAATATTACATTTATATTTATTCCTTAAAGCAGATGTTGACCAAACACAGACAAGGGCTGTTTATTCCTCTCATTTTATTTACAACACATGTATTTTACCCGTGCGGACTCGTGCACAAGCTCGTGGCACTCGTGTGTGCGTGTGTGTTCATTATGGCTCTAATACCAGAGAGAGCGCCGCTGAATCTGTGAACGTATTCATGAAACAACCCCCGGACCTTAGAGAAAACTCCTCCCTCAGCACATGAGTGAGGCTTATGTTAAATAAACAAAGCATCGGACAGACGCAGGTCCAACTTTTTACGCAGCACGCGCCAGAATGCAGGCAGAAATCATCCTGACACAAAGGCGCCCCACACAGCCTGCCCGAACCGGGGAGGACCAAAGGTAACGGGGAGCGTTAGAGCGCTTGTTCTCTCTGTCTAAGTAAAGGAAATGTCTAAAGTGTCTGTGCCCGGGCCGTGCACGTGCAGTCAAAGGAGTAACAGGAGTTTCACGTCCCGTTCTCGCCTGTAACGCTGCCTGTTCCCTGGCTTCCCTCTCGCTCGTTCAGGGAGGGCATCTGTGTCAGCCTCGCGCGCTCGTGAGCCTCGTTGCTTTGACCATTCATTCAGACTTCCGCGTGCACGTATGTGAGTGAAATGAGGCCAAATCTCAAGCACATTCTGTTAAACACATCTGATTCATTCAAAAGGCGAGGCTCATTTACGTGACAAGAGTCTTTTTCGTTCACATTTTATTAGTAGTAAATCCACATGTGACAGACGAGCTGCTGCTGCTGAATGGTGCGTCTCTGTCGGACTCCTCCCTCTTGCCTTTCCCCGTGTGCCAAACCCACTGATTATCGCCTCATGTCTATTAAAATATTATTCATGAGTCACCTTGCATGGTGAATTGGAGGTGTGGAGAGGGCGTGGCGTGACGTGGCTTTACGTGCGCAGATTCGAGAAGCAGGTGGGATCTATAAAGCACAGATTGCGTGGAGGAGAGGCACGGAGGCTTTTATAAATATGGAGTTTGCGTGGCGCACGCCACCTGTGGCCACTAGGTGTACGCACTTGCTCAGCAAAATCCTACGCAAACCTTTATAAATGAGGCCCCAGGACGCTCCGTTTCACCGTCACACACCAGGACGCTCTGTTTCACCCTCACACACCAGGACGCTCTGTTTCACCCTCACACACCAGGACGCTCTGTTTCACTGTCACACACCAGGACGCTCTGTTTCACCGTCACACACCAGGACGCTCTGTTTCACCCTCACACACCAGGACGCTCTGTTTCACCCTCACACACCAGGACGCTCCGTTTCACCCTCACACACCAGGACGCTCCGTTTCACCCCTCACACACCAGGACGCTCTGTTCTACCATCATTATGTTTATTTATTTATTTATTTGAAAGACAGTGCACATAAATCAACATTTGACTGTAACTATGACATAATTACCCACAACATCTATTTTTCTTCCTTTCACAAAACAAATGTTTGGTGTCAAACTAACTAAAACTAACTAAAAATCTATGCAATTACAATATTACAAATTACTTACTATTAGGATGAGCATTTGCTTGGTGTCTTTTCTAATCTCCACTTTATAATCAATACTGTTCACCAACAGTATATTATCGCCATGCCCTAATATAAACCAGTTTTTGTCATTTGGATGTTTTTTGTTGCTCTTATATCATAATCTGACATTTTACTTTGACTGGGCGTTCATGAACACAAAAAGAAACTATTATTTGTCCTGGAGAAAGCTCCTGATTGTTTCCATGACAAAGATGTTCCTTTAGTAATCTTTTTTCACATTATGTCATAACACACAATTATGACTATTATCAATGCTATAAAGCAGAGGTGGGAGACTCGAGTCACATGACTTAATATGAATAATAATGCATTGGATTTATACAGCGCTTTTCAAGACACCCAAAGACGCTTCACATTCTGCATTATTCATTCATTCCACACTGGGTAGTGGTAAGCTACTTTGTAGCCACAGCTGCCCTGGGGCAGACTGACAGAAGCGAGGCTGCCATTTTGCGCCATCGGCCCCTCCGACCACCACCAACCATTCATACACACACCAGAACCATACTAGGCAATGTGGGTGAAGTGTCTTGCCTAAGGACACAGCAACGAGTTTCTCCTCTGTTCGCCCCACTGTGGCACCTGAGTTTCTTCCGCGGTCTCCCATCCGAGTACTGCCCAGGCCCAACCCTGCTTAGCTTCTGAGATCTGACGGGATCAGGCTTTGACATGCTGGTATGGCCACTAACTTGACTCGAGTCAGACTCGAGTTGCACTTTTCATGACTTGTTACTTACTTGTGACTTGAGACTTGACTTGACTTGTGACTCTTTACTTGACATGACTTGTGTATGACTTGACAAACATAAACCACAGTTTACACGCTCACGTTCTTGCGCTTCTCTGTGTGGAGCTAATCAGACTCTATACGCCGCGGGAGCAGTGCTGTGGCTGCGCCCTTTTCTCTCCCTCTCATAAACAGTCTACAGAGGATCGCTTCCGCTGCAGTTTGCGCAGATTGCACGAAGAAGAGAGGTCTGCTGTACGGACAGAGGGACAGAAACGAGTCAGACCTCCACCTGTGTTTTTAAATGATCCAAAAAAGAGCCAGTAATCACGGAGATATGACCCGTTAAAGTCTTCAAACCGAGAGTAACGCTGACACCTCATTAAATACGCGCACGGCGCTCGATCAGCGGCGATGCGCGAACTTTTTCATTTGTGTTTGCGATGTTTACTTTGAAAAGTTTGAAAACGGGATTGTTTTACTTCTCACAGTGTATTTAGTGAACACTGAGCAGGTTTTAACCAGGACTATCCTGGAACTGAACCAGGTTTTCATCAGGTCTAAAACATGATTAAGCCAGGACTAAACACGACTCTTCTATTAGTGAGAAAAACACATCGGCTTGGATACACAAATACGTACTTATTCAGCCTAAACAAGATGAAATAACATTTTGATTTTATAAATATCCAAACTGGCTTCATAGTTTATTTATTGAACTACAAATAGACATTTTTAAATATATCATTTGGTTCTAAAATTATTATCTAAGCCAAAATATCACAGACATTTGTTTGTACTTTTGCAGACTTATTACAGGGTGGGGGCATGGATTTTTTTTTCCATCCCAAGGGGGGCGTGGCAAAAAAAGTTTGAGAAGCACTGCTTTAGCTGTATTTCTTGATATTGCAAAAAATATTTATCCTCATCCAGAATGTCCCAAAGTATGCTTTTAACCTTCTATTTTTACAAAATTGAGTAGGTGACTTTCCCTCCAGAAATTTACAGAAATTTACACTGAGTAAAAAAAACAATCCTATGACTAATGGAAAAAATGCACAGAATGCAAACAGTTTCATTTTAAAATGCACCAAAGCTGTTTAGTTGAGTAGCCATTAAAATTTGGCTTAAAAAATGTAATGACTTGCCATGACTTGATGCCAAGGTCATGACTTGACTTGACTTACTTGACCCTGATGACCCGCTGACTTGGACTTGCTTGTGACTTGGACATGATGACTTGTGACTTACTTGTGACTTGCACCTAAGTGACTTACTCCCACCTCTGCTATAAAGTCTGGTTTTAACTTTCAGTTTCTACTGAATTGTGTAGTTGACACAGTGCACAGTCAAAATAGTGGATTAAAAAGCCTGTTTTACAAAAAAATTGCTTATAATAATGATAATTTGTCACACCAATGACAACGGACCGGCTCTCCATCACCTTTCCGGGTTCGAATCTGGTACTCTGCAAAAAATAATTGCCCACCCTTAAAATATCTAAAGAAAACACTCACTAAAATGAGATCAGCAGCTCTGTCAACCAGTGTAAAAACTACAGGAGCAAAGGCAGACTTTAGGAGAAAACTTGTTACAAATAAAAACATGACGAGCTGGAATACGTTAGAAGGTATCCAACATTGCTCATGGCAGCTGTGGGCTAAATGCTAATGTGTTTGCGTCGCCTGGCATATTTTCTTAAGAACAATCAGTTTATTTACATGAGGAAACGTCACATCAACATACAGTATAAGCCTCCTTTAACAGAAAGCTCTCACTACCTTTTTACCTCCACAAATATGCTCTTTGTTCTCAACAATTCTAAATAACCGTTAAATCTGTTTTTTACTCACTGTGAACATTCAAATGTGATCTTGTGACCAAACTCACCGCTGATCATCCTCCTTCATCCACATTCTTCTTCAAACTAGTTCTCAAGGGCTGATTTTAATCTGAAGAGAAAGAACACAAATACTGTTGAGTTTCAGATGAAATCACATTAAATATGCAAAAAATAATACAAATGACATACTCAATTTATGATTCAGAATTGTCATAAATGTTATTGTTTTCTCTATAAAAGTTTTTAAACTTTAAAAACAAGAGCCACTACTACACTCCAGAATACTATCTAAAATGTATATCCACTGTGTCCACATTATCATTATGCCAAATTATGGAGCACATTTCATAATCTTGTGTGTGCAGGGTCACGTCATCTGAGCAAGACTTTTTAAGACACATTTACTTTTTTTTTTTTATTTAACCAGGAAAGTCCCATTGAGATTCGGAGATTTTTTTTTCAAGGCCAAGAGGCTCCAACAACACAACCCAAAATACAGATTTTCATTTTAAAATAAACAGAAAAGACAGTTAAAAACAGTTACAGGTTAGAGATTGCATTTCCAGGTCTTTTAGAAGAGAGTCGAAATGAGCCATAGAGACAAGAGTTTAAAAACTCTCTGTAAAGAAGGAGCACAATACTGGAAAGGCATTTTTCTCTTTTCTGTTCTAACAGGAACAATCAATGTGTAGACATCCTGAGAACACAACTGATGAGGTCCATCAGGCCTACGCTGAAGATACACACTCAGGTATCTACTACTACTACTACTACTACCACTACCACTACTAAATCTCAGTAAAGTTACATTACTTAAAATGACTTATTGTATAAAATGTTCAACTAGTTGGATTAAAGAATCTGAATTAACCACAAACAGTCCAAAGTCTGATCAACGGGAAGTGTTACATAATTTAACTTATTCTTTCTTTGTAGTAGAAAAAAAAATGGTTGACTAGGTTGCAATGTAATTAGTTAATTTAATAGGTTTTGTTCCCACCACACAACTACATTCTACATTCCACTATTTCAATCAGCATAAGCTAAAAAAAATATTGCTTAGATGCGGTTTTATGTTGAATTACAGAAGATTACTTGGTTAAATCACCAAAAATATTTCAAGGCAAAACTCGATGATATTAAAAGCAGTATGACACATGAACGAACATATTTCAGACACTAAACTGGACTAACCGTCATATTTCTGACTTTCTTCTGCTTCACACAAACACTTTCCTCTAAACTCCTGAGCTGTGAATGACCCACACGCGCATTCATCTTCACTCTTGGTTTAGTTATAGTTTTAGCGGTTAGCACTTAGCTCGTTGACAGCCGTTAAATGACCGTTTAGGTTTAATGCATGTCACATAAATAACTCATGATTTAACAGCATCTTTTTTCCTCTAACGCATTCATGAGTCGGTTTACAAACTCAAAGCTCAAAACTTTAACTCTTACAGTAATAATAAACTTACCCAGACTGAGGGAAAATGTAGCTACGGCACAAAAATAAAATACAAACTTCTACTAGCATAGCCGCCGATGCAAAGTGACGGTTGCGTAATTTAATTGTTCATTTTTGGCTCCATTACTAAATTCTGAGCACGAAAGAGCTTTTAAAATGATATATTTGTTACGTTGTGTGAATAAAAAGGCCGTAACGAACTCGAAAAGTTCCCACTTTACATCGATATTTTCGTAAATCTATGTTTTATAATCCAAACAGTTCTTACCTGACGCTGTGTGATCCTCTTCCGTCTCACGCACAGTGGGTGTGGCGACGCAAAGTAAAAGTTAAGTTAAAGTAATTTATCACAAATAAAGTCTTAGTCTGCATTAATTTGCTCTGGAAAAGATGGTAAACTCCACTGTGTTGTATTGGCAGCAAAATGAAACTTGTCAAAGGTACAGCGTGTAACTATTTGATGAAAAAATAAACTTAGTTAAAATCTTGTTTTTGTACTTTAGATATGTTTGTTGCACTAAATAAACTATAGAAATCTGAATCTTTTCTTTAAACAAGCTTGCATTGAAGTTATTTGGTCAAAATCTTGTAAATTTCCAAAGAAAACTTGCTCTTTTAACTAAATTCACATTATGACATAAAACATGTTCATCTCCATTAAGAATGTTTCAAAGTATGGTTTAAACTTTCTATTTCTCTTTTCCCCCCAAAGTTACACGGTGTCACTTTGAAACACACTTTATCTTGACAAATGTAAATCCAGTGTAGATGGTACATTTACAACTTACAATGTCCATAAGATTGCTCTGAGGAAAATAAAAACATTTAGACTTTTTATTTCATTGCTGTAAGTGTAATAACAGATGTCGTTCTACTTGTGTCTGCCTTATACTTTTGCAGATAATAAAATGATTTTTAACAAGCGAAAAACTTTTAAAATTCTTAATTTGTGACGTTTTTGCAGCAATCTCATGAGGTCAAAGGTTATTTTCAACTCAGCAACTCGGGCATCAAAATGTATTTTTCATTTTTTCAGAAATAATAACGACACGAGGAGGTGTTCATGTGCTATTTCCACCTCTGCAACTGGTATTTACCATATTTCCCACACTAAATGAAGGCAGAATAAATAAGTCTAGAACATGTTTTTTTTTTTTCTTTTAGGACAAAAAGTAAAAGTAATTGACATAAGTATTTGAGAAAAGTAAAATATATAGAGTTTGAAGACAAGAGGTGAGTCAATCACAGCTTACATAAGTGAAGATGAGATTAATTAGAATAATTTAAAAAACTGATGAAAAGTAACCAAGTACAAGTACTAATGTACAACTTTGAGGTATGTGTACTTACATTTGTATAAAGGAAATAAGAAAGTAAAAAGGCGGCTAATTCAGTTTATTTTGCATTTATTTGCTCAAAGATGTTAAGTTCAAGTCTTAACTTTGAGCAAACAAAATTACTTGCTAAGCAACATTTAGATATAATTGTGGGTGTGTGTTTATAGCACAAGAGAAATGTGATCATAAAAAGATGAATCAGTGGATTTTTAGTTTAAAATAACGATCCATCTTAAATGGAGACTTCCTCTAAATCATCTTAAAGGAGCTTTTAACCTCGTCACAACAGTGTTTCCTCATTAGTTTACTCACAGTTGTATTTGGATTCCTGCGTGTTTGAGTAAATCCTGTTTAGTCAAAGAAATCTGCTGCTGCTGTCGCCTTTTCACCAGGAAACCAGAGCTGAGATAATCTGTGAGGACGTCTTCACCTGTAGGATAAGTGGCACTGACTACACAAGGAAACAAACACATCAGAACACAGCAAAACAAGACCAAAACATGTCTAAAATATTTATAAAACATGACAAAAACACAGATAAAACATGACCAAGACACGACTAATAACACAACAAGAACACAAACATGACTTAAACAGCAAAAACAATAAACACAGGACCAAAACGCTGCAAAAACACATGAAATACATGATTAAAATATAACTAAATCATGGTTGAAACTTGACTGATGGTGCTTCAATATAGTAAATATAACAGAATTATTATATTATCTATAACAGTCTCATGTCTTTGGCTTCAAGTCTAAGTCAAGTCCCAAGTCTTAAGTCTCACGTCATATTAATAGTGACTCAAGTCTGACTCAAGTCCAAGTTACGACTTATAAATCTACGACTCTGGTGTGAAGCCTGATAATTTGGTCTATTCTTGTGGATGCATCAGAACAAAGTAAATTACATTATTAGTTTTTTTTTTTATGATCTAATCTGCCCTTTTATATATAAATAACATGTTTCCTATTCATTTTGTGTATGTGTTTGCATGGACTCCAATGGATTTTTAGTCTTTTTGTTTTGGGTCAGATAAATAGAACAAAACAGCCCTTTTAATTCAGAGCCTTTGCCACGCCCCCTTTTAGTTGATTATTCGGTCGATGGGACATACCTTTAGTCGACTAGGAATTTCTTTGGTCGACTACAGCCCTAATAACAACATAATAAGAAACTTCCATGTTGTTAAAATGGCTTTGATTATAGAAAAATATTGCCTATTGGAGTGAATTACATCTAAATCTGACAGCACTGTATCGAGGTACAAATCGTATCGTGAGCCAGATCAAGATACAAATCAAATCGCTAAATTAGTATTGATACCCAGCCCCACAGATGAGTGACTAGAACCTGAAAACATCCAGACTAAAGCAAGACTAAAACAAATACAAAACATAATGTAACTGTGACTAAAAACAGACAAATGTGACTAAAACAAAAGGAGTTTATGAGAAAGACACAAACAGCTGACGTGTGTCTCTGTCTCTCGTCTACGGTCGTGAGCTTTGGTAAAGACAAGATGGCAGGAGAAATACTAATACTTTGAGTTGATGTCAGTGTCTTACCTTCTCAGAAAGAGTGATACTTCTGTTTGATGTTTGTGTGTTGAGTTTGGGACATGTTCTGAGCAGAGGCAGAAATAACTACACTTTTACTCTGCAAACAAAATAAAACTCAAGCTACAACTGACAAAACACACCAAACAAAGTCCTGCTGATGTAAAAGATTCAAGTCCAATCACTTACTTGTGTCTTGGGTCTGGTTTGGACTCCACAGATTCACACATTAAAAGTCAAACACACTCCTGAGCTTCAACACAAACAGATAAAAGATGCACATAAACAGTAACACTTCATCATGTTAAGCTCTCAGAAGCTAAGCTGGACAGGGCCTGGTCAGTACTTGGATGGGAGACTCTGAACACCAGGAGCCACAGTGTCGTCGTGTCCTTGGGCAAGACACTTAAACCACCTCGTCTCAGCGTCTGTTACACTGGTGAGTGGATCCTTGATTGTAAATCGCCTTGTAAGGTGGAAAAGCTCTATATAAATATCAACCATTTACTAGAAATATGTAAACTTTAATTATAAAAATATAAAACAATTAAATCAGAACTTATTAAAATGTTATTGTCATATTTGAGTGTGACAGTTTCCAGAATAACGTCTGTTAAACAAAGAAAACAAGCTCAGACATGGTGAGTTCTGACGTTACAGGTAAAACTAATCCTGAGTGAATAAGACTTACAGGTCTGGGTCCAAAAATTAGAAAATCAAGAAAAAGTTTAATGTTTTTTGTAAATAGATTCTGAAAGTTGTGACACATGAAGTGAAATAATTCATAACTTACTAGCTTAAAATAAAAAATTCAGTGTCTCAAAAAATTAGAATATTGCACAAATTATTACAATGATATTTTAAGAAGAAATTTTAGATTTCTGCTCATTTCTATGCATTCATATTTAGCTGTGTGTCCTTTTACATGAGTTACTGCATCAGTGTGGTGAGTCTGGAGGAGATCAGTCTGTGGCTCTGCTCAGGTCGACCTGAAGCCCAGGCTGATGTAGACAGAGACCTTCAGATCAGATCTCATTTTCTTCTGGACAGGACTTTATAGATTCTCCATGAAGTTCAGCTCAGGTGAGTTTGCAGAGTGAGCAAACACAGTAACACTGTGGTCAGTGAAGCAGGTTTTGGTCTCTTTATCTGTGTGGACATGAGTTAAGTCCTGCTCAAACATGAAATCAGAGTCTTCACAAAGCCTGTCAGCAGACACAAACATGCTGTGTTCTTAAAATGTCTTGTAGAACGTCCTGGAACAGCAGAAAAGACTCAGTGGACCAACAGCAGCAGAAGATTATGTTAGTATTATCTTACCTCTTGCACTGACAGATTGCACTGTTGTTTTGACTGTTCTGATTACTGTGTATATTTTTATTGCCTAATTTTTATTGGCCTATTTTTGCATGCCCTTATACTTGATTTTATATATCTTAAATATTTTTACTATATTTGATATATTTTACTAGATTCTTTATCTTTATTTGTGTTTTCTGTGTTATATGTTGCACATTAGCACCGCAGCAAGTTCCTAGTCTGTGAATTCTGTTTGTTCACTGACAATGGCAATAAAATTCTTTCTGATTCTGATTCTGATTCTGATGATATGGATCCTTAACTTGTGCAAAAACAGACATAACCTAGTACTGGAGCAAAGAACTGAACAGGCTTTTCAGAAACCTGATCTTGCTTTGAAAAATGTCTGTAATATTCTTGGGCAATATTCTAGTTTTTTGAGACACTGAATTTTACATTTTTACCATCTTAAGCCAGAATAAGCAAATGTTAAAAAAACAAAGGCATGAATGGTTTAAATTATACACTGGTTTGACTTTCAGAATCCATTAACAAAAAATATTTAACTTTTTCCTGATATTCAAATTTTTTGACACAAACCTGTAAACCACAGAGTTTTCCTGAATATTGGCTTGTTCTGTTTAGTTCAAACCAGGTCTAGAACCAGACTAAAGCTGGACTAAACCAGGACCTCAGGGTTTTGTGGTCTTGAGCTGCAGGTCTTCAAACAGACACTTGTCCTCTTCAGACAGAAAACTCACAAACAGACGACTGGCCTTTGCTCCTTTCTTCACCACAGAGTCTATCAGATCAACAGCTCTGTCCCACCGCCCTCTGCTCCTCAAGCTCTCGCTCTCTGCCATGGTCAGGACCCCGCAGGCCAGGAGCCGGTCCAAAACCTGGTTTAGAACAGGCTCTAACACACGCTGGATAAAGTCCGGACGCACTGAGGACAACCATCTTTTTAAAGTCTCGTCTGACTCTAAGAGAAGTGACCTGGAAGAGGGAAGGGTTTGTGAAGACTGCCGCAGCTCCTCAGCGATCACATCTGAGACAAAACAGGATCAGAAATAAGAACTTTATCTGACAAATGCTCCTCAACTTTCAACAAACATTCTATAAACCAGTAAAGCTTCATCCAGACGTTTGGCAGCTAAAATGAATATTGTTTAAATGTAGTTTTTGTTTTAATACAAAAGGCGGCAGCAAGAGGTAGAAAGTGATGATGTCATACGTCCAGATGGTGGCAAGAACCATTTATTCTGTTAAGAACATTGGACTTTGACTTGAAATATTTAAAAAGTCTTTTCATTCATTTAGTATTTGGTGATTTTCATTAGTGACTAGACTCATTCATTTACAAACTACATTCAGACAATATTCACTTCAGCTGCTAATCCTCTGCAGTAAAAAACACTGAACAAAACAGAGAAATCACCACACTGAAAATGATCTGCTCCATATTTCATGACAAACTACACTGGACTTCAGTCATGACAAGTTCTTATGTATAAATGTGTTCTTAAAGCAACTTCAGCAGTATAACTCCCCCTACAGCTCTCTTGTGTAATAACACCAGCCTCCTGAATCAAAACTTAAAGGTTGTATGGAGGATTTTTCAAATCCAACAACTGTTTGCTGTTTTTCAAACGATGCACATGTGTTTTCCCTCCCAGGGCACGCCCTTCACTGCTAACTGGGCCAGTGAGTTACTTAGGAACACTGAGGGTTTGCTTGACAGGTTCACAGGCCAATAGATAACGAGGTACCTCGTTATCTATTGGTCAACGTTTTACTGGCCTCATCATGTCCACAGTTTATATATTTTTATAATTCTTTTTTGTTTAGCATAAGTACAAGGCTGTTACAAATCTATGCAACTGTTTTTGCCCAGACTGACAACAAACAATTTTTGAAAATCGTCTATACAACCTTTAACTTTATTTATTTTTCTCAATTTTGCGTAATTTTTGTTGAAATAAGGCAGAAAGGGCGACAAATGAGAGAGCCAATGTGCTTCAAATGCCCCAAAATACATATGTAACCATCAAAGACATTTAACAAGTACATAGTTATTTATTCCTGCTTTAAAGGCTTTCTTTTGAACATTTTTGTCATTCACAAATGTGTTCTTAACTAAAATGTTCTTCTGGAAGTACAAATCCAATATCAGGAGCATCTGTAAGAACAGACATTTCTCTCCTTCTGTCACTGCTCCTGTGTCTCTGCTCCTGTCACTGCTCCTGTCTCTGCTCCTGTCTCTGCTCCTGTCACTGCTCCTGCTGTTCCTGCCTAAACGTTTCCTCGACACTCACCTGACAGATCCACCTCGTGCAGCCACACTTGAGTCTGGTCTTTGTCCTGATCGTGATGTTTATCAGTTCATTCTCTGCCGTCAGTCGAACCTCAAACGTAGGATGGTAGTTTGGGCCGTAGTTCAGAAAAAATTCAGCTTCCTGCAAAAAAACAGAAATGTCTTTAGTGAGACTCAGTTGTAATTTATAAAAAGAAGTTGGACTTTGTTCATTCTTTCTTTTTTTTTTCAAGTGAAACTAAATGGAAACTCCACTTTTTTCCACTGTCAAACTGTGTGTCTGAGGTAAAATTGAATTATCTACTGTTTCTGAGCCTCTTATGGACATTTTTGTTTAAACTCGTCATTTTGCAGTTATGTGTGCAAAAACCACGACTGTGCTGCTACGATGGTCAAACTCTGTCAGTGCATTTTCAGTTCACACTGACGTCACATCGAGTTGACGTCACACACAAACCTCCCAGGAGGATATAAACTCCTCCTCCTGACACTCTGCTGTGGAGAGTCACAATGACATCATCAGTCAACTGGCTCAGATGGTTATGGAGGTGTTATGAGATGCAGAGGTTTGTAAGTCCAAAACTTAGCATCAGTGGTTCTGAAATCTCATTTTCAATTTTAGAAATACTCACATGAGCTCATGTGCTTTTGTAAAGGAAAGGTTTCATACACATGTCTGCAAAGTAAATCAAATAAAACAATCTTGGAAGTGCAAGTAAGAAACTAGACGTTTTCTGCCCAGCCTCACCAGCTGACAACCTCACCGCACATCGCTCCGACACAAAACCTGCCAAGGTCGCTATCCATATTTCGTGCTGTCAATGTCTGTTCACAATGACTTGTGGGCGAAGTACGTCCCTGAACACATGTTTAGTCTCACTTTAAGTGGATGAGAACTTAAAATAACCTCGAAAGCTCATGTTTACTAGAGACTCATTTATGGTCCACAGATCCGAGCATTTTGTGTCTAATTATCCTCACAAACATAAGTGTGGCCTTAGAATCTCTGCAATCAATCACTTTTTTAGCTGGTCCATGAAGCACATTTAGGAGAGGCTGGAAAACAGCACAGTGAGCTTCAATGCACAAGTAAGTAATATTAGAGCCAAAAATGGATGGGATACAATGGATAGTTAACACAGTTGACTTTAAAGGCTTAGAACATGCTCTGACTCACCTTAGGCTGGACTTTAAAGGCTTTAGAACATTCCAGACTGTAGCTCACCTTAGGCTGGACTTTAAAGGCTTTAGAACATTCCAGACTGTAGCTCTGACTCACCTTAGGCTGGACTTTAAAGGCTTTAGAACATTCCAGACTGTAGCTGTGACTCACCTTAGGCTGGACTTTAAAGGCTTTAGAACATTCCAGACTGTAGCTCTGACTCACCTTAGGCTGGACTTCAAAGGCCTTAGAACATTCCAGACTGTAGTTCTGACTCACCTTAGGCTGGACTTTAAAGGCTTTAGAACTTCCAGACTGTAGCTGTGACTCACCTTAGGCTGGACTTTAAAGGCTTTAGAACATTCCAGACTGTAGCTCTGACTCACCTTAGGCTGGACTTTAAAGGCTTTAGAACATTCCAGACTGTAGCTCTGACTCACCTTAGGCTGGACTTTAAAGGCTTTAGAACATTCCAGACTGTAGCTGACTCACTTAGGCTGGACTTTAAAGGCTTTAGAACATTCCAGACTGTAGCTGACTCACATTAGGCTGGACTTTAAAGGCTTTAGAACATTCCAGACTGTATTTCTGCTTCACAGTGAAGTTGCAGTTCGCTGGCACTTGGACGTTCCTCATATTTGGCTGTTTGTGACCCACCTTCAATAAAACAGAAGTCAGTAAATGTCATTAGAACTCTTCCTTCAGCTTTTAAAGAGTTATGTGCTCTCCTTCATGCTGTAGAAACTTGTTTAGTTCTGTTTTAGCCCTGGTTTAGTTTGGCTTTTACCTCGTCCACAGACACGTTTATGGGAAGCAGCAGCACATTGAGTTTCCGTCGTTTTGTTTTGGGATTCTGAGCAGAGAGAACAGCAGAATTTGACTCGAAATAAATTTCTGGTAAAGCCAGTCCAGCAAATGCCAACCAGACCAAAGCCTGACAGACTGGGACCCGGATCACCACATGGGACTTAGTGACCTGCTGCGGTTCAATGAAATGACTCCACTGTCGGTGATGTGGGCCACAGAGAGCCGGCTCTCAGACACGTCCACTGTGAAGACACAACAACAAAAGGACGGATTATTCACTTTTGTACAAGTCACAGACTGAGTGTCCAGACTGAGCTGGACTAGAATGAGACAGTCAAGGGAAGGATGGCAAGAGCAGGAGAGGGTCAGAGTTCAGAACAAAGGGTCAGAGTTCAGCAGTACCATGTTCTGGTTCACAGTGGGCAGGTGCAGCTCAAACAGAGCTTGCTCTGGACACTCCGATGTCATACAAAGGTCCTGCAGGAGTTCGCTCGACGACTCCAGCAGCGCCTCGTCCCATTGGATGATTCTGTACTGAAGCTCCGCCTCCTTCGACATTACAAACACCAATCCAGTGGAAGAACAGCGGAAAGCCCCAGAGCCAGGGCATCTGAACCTGGAGACATCAGAAGTCTGACCTTTAACCTCTTTACATGAAATGAAGTGAAGACTTTTCTCTTTTGGGGCGTTTCTCTGGCCTTACTTAGCCCTGCTCCACTCTGCTCTACTTAGCCCTGTTTCTCTGGGACCAGGTACTTTTAGTAACTAAACTAATCTGTTGTAACTGACACTGATGGCTGCTGGTGGACTCCATGGTTACTTTACATGGATATTGTTTTGTTGTGGCAGCTGCTATAGAGATAGTTACCACAATCTAAAGAGTAATAAAACAGGACCAAAGATAGACCAGTGAATACTCGTCCTTCTTAGATACTAACGGGGAATTATCAACTCATTTAGACTACAACATTTACTGGACAGCCTCCAGCCTCTGTTTGAAATTGACGATCCAGTGTGCACACGAGTCTTCTACTCCTTCTAACACGTATCTCTCTCCCTCTCCCCGCCGTGAATATTTGTCGTTCAAAATTTTTTAGTGTAGACGAAGTCTAACTCCACTCTCGTCGCACATTTTTAGAACAGAGCTGGGGAAGGAATATACAGGAAATAGTAAGCACAATCAACCCGACCTACCGGCACTGCCCCCAACCCAGAACTACCGTTACACTCCCCACAACAAAACAAATCCAAGAAAACCAACACCAGCAACGCCCGCAGGCAGCAACAACAGAATAACAAAAACCTCCCAAAAAACACAACGAACAATAGGCTAGCATAAAGCCAGATGAAACCTTCCCAAAATAGAAAAGTCTCACTCATACAAAAAAGACAACCTACCCACAACCCCCACCCTCCACGGGAATCAACACTCTATAAAATCATCCAAGACGACTGACTTCAGCAAAACCCGCAATCCACACGATCCTCAGACAAGCTTCTAGCCATACCCACACAACCAGAACACACCAACCCTACCCTGCAGACCACCCCCCCGCCACACCCCACTCCATCACACGCCCGCACTCACCGAGCACATAATTAAAAACCCCTGCCACAACGCGATACCGCCCCCAGGACACGCACGAACCGATCATCAACCAAGGCACTAACCCAACCGGTCCAGTTCACACTTAGCGAACTGCACCAAAAAATAGCAATCCTCTTCATTATCGGCGCAAAATCTCCAAAACAAAACGACTCTCAACCAAGCTCTGCCCAAAGATAACTACCCACGAGAAAACCAACGTAAACCAGGCAGAAAACAAACTAGAACAACTTACACAAAGATATGAAGCACTAAAAACCAAAACAAGAAGAAAACCAACACCTATAAATTTTTTCTACCAAACAGGCCATTAAAAACGCGGCAAAGCACAACGCAATACCACAAAAAAAAACATCGAACAAACCAACCAGCCTGAATACACAGCACACAAGCTAAAGCCAAACCACCAAGACACTACTCCACGAGCTGAATACCTAAAGTCCCAGATCCAAATTCAGCAACAGCTAACTCGAAGCCTATCAAGCCAGCCTGAATACATACGCAGATATCAACCCAAAGTCCAGCCTTAATTGATTTAATACAGTCAATCAAACCAAAGCACAAGACAACACTTACGCGTTTAATCAAACCAAACCACTAACGGAGGCAGAACGTACATAACTAGACCTAATATTCCACTAATGACATACTACACAAACAAACCGAAACCAACCTCAAAGTTCACAGCACGAGCAACTATAACAAAGCCAACCAAATCAACCACATCAATAAAATGGTCTCAAAAAACCCAGCAAACAACATCAAATCCAATCAAAAAACAGATCCAAACACACACGGTTACAAACAAATCAACTCAACTTAATTCTTCTACACCCACCAGCCTAAAACGACCATAACCAGCGCACCCTCCAACAACCACGAAAAAAAATGCAACTACAACCACAATCGAAAATTAACACAAAACATCTCGACGACCAAAAACCAGAAACACCAATTAATTATACCACCACTAATAATGAACTTAAGAGCAACACGCCCCACATACATGAACACGAGCACACTAAATAAACTGACCTCAGCACGCACACGATGCTCAAATAACCACCACTGGACCCACCAAAAAATACCAAAGAGAAACGCCACCAAAAACACAACCAAAGCATACAAAAAACATGCAGACCACTACGGAGAACTCAAAAACTCCTCAGCAAACCACCCAAACCACAACCAACATACAAACCACACAGACAACCAAAAGACCTTACCTCCCAATGTCCACACTACAACACACCACTCAGTCACCAACTAAAAACAACCTCACCAGAGACGCACCAACCACTACACTCTGTACATCAAAATCGCTAATTAAACAGTAAACACCAAAAACCCATATAATCTCAGAAGAGCAAAACAACCCCTCAAAACACAACAGAGAGAAAGTCCAGAGTCAAAAAAAAAAAAAGACAAAGCGACACCAAATACCCAACTCTGTGCAAATACAACAAACTCAACTTAAAACACAATACGAAGAAACACTATTATAACCACGCAACACACCAGCCTGACTAACACGACGCAAGAATAACAAACATCACATCATATCAAGAAACCAACAATCTGAGCCACCGACTTCACATAAAACCACAGAACAACCAAACAAGCGGATACAAGTCAGAACAACAAACAACTATACAACTGATAAAACACGACTATGACATCAAATATATAGCTTCTTCACAAAACTCCCAAAACCCAAGATCAACTAACGAATAACAACATCATTTGAACATTAAACAAAAAATCCAACCAAAAAAAACAAGAAACGAAAAACAATGGTTCACTCAATTCACCAGTGTCCCTCCTCTTACCCTAAGCGAAAACAGACACAATACGCAAAAAATAAAATAAAAAGAAAAAAGACATCAAGAAACATCCTCTCAAAAACACAATATGAACAGCCGACACAAATAACAATAAAATAAGAAAACAGAAATAATCACTTTTTACCAAAACTCAAATAAACATGTTCATCATAAAAGTATGAACGCTCAAAAACAACCTCGTGTCACTATCCTCTCAAAAACCACAATACAAACCACTCTCACTCCACCATAATAACGTAACGGCCCCAGGCCATAACCCTCAAGAACAATCCACATGCACAACAAACACAACACAATAAAAATGCCCCATACCAATGACACAATACCAGCATAACACAAAAACTAGACCACCTTCTCAATAACTACATTCCGAAAAACAATGAACAAAAGAACCGTGACAAAACACAAAACCATGATGCACAAAAATTAACTAATGCCCAATGCTCCACTCTGTGAGCCAACTAAAGCTATACTAAAGAAACCCAAATACGATACCTTTGTTTAGAGAGACAACTAGCTAACAACAAAATTAAAGCATTTAACAAGTGAAACATCACCATTGAAATATAAAAACCGAAAAAGAAAAAAACCGTAACATTACAACCAATCTCAAGGAGTACCATAAAAATTAAAAAGCCCCACACAAGACAACGAATGTAAATCATAGACCAACTCATCCGTCCCATACCGCCCTGCCAAGCGTACTAAATGCATAAATACTTACAAAAAAACATTGTCGGCCAACTCCTAGAACTACCAAAGCCAAAAAAAATCAACACAATAAACGACAGCCGTTCGGCAAAATCCACGTCCACCAACAATACCCCCGGCGACACTACCTCAATAAACGATACTTAAAAAAATTCCCGCTAGCCCAACACCTTGCTTCATCCCCATCATTCAAAACCAGGACCGCTCCGCCTTTCGGAACTGACCACCTAGCATAAACAGAACGAACAACAGATACAAGGGACGCACACCGAAAAACCGTGAGAAAAACAAAGCCATCAGCCAAAACACGAAACAGCCAAACCACAAAAACCACGATTCCACATATCACAACGTGTCCAAGGAAACTAAACAAAACAAACCAACACAAAAAAATACCTAACTAAGTCAAAAAAAAACATGTAAACACAAAAAAAAAAAAATCTAATACTAAAATCTAAAACCACAATAGAATACATAACCACTAAGCCTGACTGGATACACATATTCTGCCCATCCAAATGTAAAAAAAACGACCAAAAAACAAAATACTCTACATGGATNAAAATGAATATTGTTTAAATGTAGTTTTTTGTTGTAATACAAAAGAACCATTTATTCTGTTAAGAACATTAAACTTTGACTTGAAATATTTAAAAAGTTTTTTCATACATTTAGTATTTGGTGATTTTCATGAGTGACTAGACTCATTCATTTACAAACTACATTCAGACAATAATCACTTCAGCTGCTAATCCTCTGCAGTAAAAAACACTGAACAAAACAGAGAAATCACCACACTGAACATGATCTGTTCCATATTTCATGACAAACTACACTGGACCTCAGTCATGACAAGTTCTTATGTATAAATGTGATGCACAGTAACTTTGCTAACTGGGCCAGTACTGAGACTTCCCTACCTCAGTCAACGTTTTCTCATCATGTGTAATAATTCTTTTTTTGTTTAGCATAAGTAGTTACAAATCTATGCAACTGTTTTTGCCCAACTGACAACAAACAAAATCGTCTTACAACTTTAACTTTATTTATTTTTCTCATTTTTGCGTAATTTTGAAATAAGTTTGAAATAAGGCAGAAAGGGGCGACAACTGAGAGAGCCAATGTGCTTCAAATGCCCCAAAATACATATGTAACCATCAAAGACATTTAACAAGTACATAGTTATTATTCCTGTTAGGCTTTCTTTTGAACATTTTGTCATTCAGAAAGTGTTCTTAACTAAAATGTTCTTCTGGAAGTACAATATCATCTGTAAGAACAGAACTTTCTCTCCTTCTGTCACTGCTCCTGTGTCTGCTCCTGTCTCTGTGCTCCTGCCTGTTCCTGCCTGAACGTTTCCTCGACACTCACCTGACAGATCCACCTCGTGCAGCCACACTTGAGTCTGGTCTTTGTCCCTGATCGTGATGTTTATCAGTTCATTCTCTGCCGTCAGTCGAACCTCAAACGTAGGATGGTAGTTTGGGCCGTAGTTCAGAAAAAATTCAGCTTCCTGCAGAAAAACAGAAATGTCTTTAGTTGAGACTCAGTTGTAATTTATAAAAAGAAGTTGGACTTTGTTCATTCTTTTTTTTTTTTCAAGTGAAACTAAATGGAAACTCCACTTTTTTTCCAAGGTCAAACTGTGTGTCTGGGGTCAAATTGAATTATCTACTGTTTCTGAGCCTCTTATGGACGTTTTTGTTTCAACTTGCTCATTTTGCAGTTATGTGTGCAAAACCACGACTGTGCTGCTGCGATGGTCAAACTCTGTCAGTGCATTTTCAGTTCACGCTGACGTCACATCGAGTTGACGTCACACACAAACCTCCCAGGTGGATATAAAACTCCTCCTCCTGACACTCTGCTGTGGAGAGTGCACAATGACATCATCAGTCAACTGGCTCAGATGGTTATGGAGGTGATGTGAGATGCAGAGGTTTGTAAGTCCAAAACTTAGCATCAGTGGTTCTGAAATCTCATTTTCAAATTTAGAAATACTCACATGAGCTCATGTGCTTTGTAAAGGAAAGGTTTCATACACATGTCTGCAAAGTAAATAAAATAAAACAATCTTGGAAGTGCAAGTAAGAAACTAGACGTTTTCTGCCCAGCCTCACCAGCTGACAACCTCACCGCACATCGCTCCGACACAAAACCTGCCAAGCTCGCTATCCATATTTCGTGTTCAATGGATGTTGTGGGAGTACGTCCCTGAACGCATGTTTAGCCTCACTTTAAGTGGATGAGAACTTAAAATAACCTCGAAAGCTCATGTTTACTAGAGACTCATTTATGGTCCACAGATCCGAGCTTTTTGTGTGCAGTTATCCTCACAAACATAAGTGTGGCCTTAGAATCTCTGCAATCAATCACTTTTTTAGCTTGTCCCATGAAGCACATTTAGGAGAGGCTGGAAAACAGCACAGTGAGCTTCAATGCACAAGTAAGTAATATTAGAGCCAAAAATGGATGGGATACAATGGATTAGTTATTAGTTAACACAGGCTCACTTTTTGTGTCTCTGATTGCAGTTGAAGAACGCTCCAGACTGTAGCTCTGACTCACCTTAGGCTGGACTTTAAAGGCTTTAGAACATTCCAGACTGTAGCTGTGACTCACCTTAGGCTGGACTTTAAAGGCTTTAGAACATTCCAGACTGTAGCTGACTCACCTTAGGCTGGACTTTAAAGGCTTAGAACATTCCAGACTGTAGCTCTGACTCACCTTAGGCTGGACTTTAAAGGCTTTAGAACATTCCAGACTGTAGCTGTGACTCACCTTAGGCTGGACTTTAAAGGCTTTAGAACATTCCAGACTGTAGCTCTGACTCACCTTAGGCTGGACTTTAAAGGCTTTAGAACATTCCAGACTGTAGCTCTGACTCACCTTAGGCTGGACTTTAAAGGCTTTAGAACATTCCAGACTGTAGCTGACTCACCTTAGGCTGGACTTTAAAGGCTTTAGAACATTCCAGACTGTAGCTGACTCACCTTAGGCTGGACTTTAAAGGCTTTAGAACATTCCAGACTGTAGCTGTGACTCACTTAGGCTGGACTTTAAAGGCTTTAGAACATTCCAGACTGTATTTCTGCTTCACAGTGAAGTTGCAGTTCGCTGGCACTTGGACGTTCCTCATATTTGGCTGTTTGTGACCCACCTTCAATAAAACAGAAGTCAGTAAATGTCATTAGAACTCTTCCTTCAGCTCTTAAAGAGTTATGTGCTTCTCTCCTTCATGCTGTAGAAACTTGTTTAGTTCTGTTTTAGCCCTGGTTTAGTTTGGCTTTTACCTCGTCCACAGACACGTTTATGGGCAGCAGCAGCACATTGAGCTTCCGTCGTTTTGTTTTGGGATTCTGAGCAGAGAGAAACAGCAGAATCTGACTGAAATAAATTTCTGGTAAAGCCAGACCAGAAATGCCAAACCAGACCAAAGCCTGACAGACTGGAGACCCGGATCACCACATGGGACTTAGTGACCTGCTGCGGTTCAATGAAAGTGACTCCACTGTCGGTGATGTGGCCACAGAGAGCCGGCTCTCAGACACGTCCACTGTGAAGACACAACAAACAAAGAACTGGATTATTCACTTTTGTACAAGTCACAGACTGAGTGTCCAGACTGAGCTGGACTAGAATGAGACATCAAGGAAGGATGGCAAGAGCAGGAGAGGGTCAGAGTTCAGAACAAAGGTCAGATTCAGCAGTACCATGTTCTGTTCACAGTGTGGCAGGTGCAGCTCAAACAGAGCTTGCTCTGGACACTCGATGTCATACAAAGGTCCTGCAGGAGTTCTGCTCGACGACTCCAGCAGCGCCTCGTCCCATTGGATGATTCTGTACTGAAGCTCCGCCTCCTTCGACATTACAAACACCAATCCAGTGGAAGAACAGCGGAAAGCCCCAGAGCCAGGGCATCTGAACCTGGAGACATCAGAAGTCTGACCTTTAACCTCTTTGCATGAAATGAAGTGAAGACTTTTCTCTTTTGGGCGTTTCTCTGGCCTTACTTAGCCCTGCTCCACTCTGCTCTACTTAGCCCTGTTTCTCTGGACCAGTACTTTTAGTAACTAAACTAATCTGTTGTAACTGACACTGATCGGCTGCTGGTGGACTCCATGGTTACTTTACATGGATATTGTTTTTGTGGGCAGCTGCTATAGAGATAGTACCACAATCTAAAGAGTAATGGAAACACAGGCCAAGTAGGACAGAGTAGAGTCGGGCCTCTAGATATAACGAAATAAACATTTACTAAACATTTACTGATCATTTCCTTCCAGCTCCTGTTCTAAAGTGACGACCAGGTGGAGTTAGATCGTCTACACTTTTGAGACAAACCAGTGTGGTATTAAGATGAGCACCTTCACTGGCTTTTGTGACGTTTGTGACGTAACAACCTCACAGTGGAAATCGTTAAACACTGGTTTGGTTTAGGCACAATTCTATGGCTAAGTTTAGGATTGGAGCTTGTGTGATCGTTAGCAACAAGAGGACGCTCATCTTGAACACTGAACTAGCCTTTTGGAACTATTGACACTGAAATGAGCTGAAAAACAGAATCAATTATCAAAACATCATTATAGGTCTGGGAGAATCACTAAAGACATTTTTTGGAAAACCTATAAATGGTCATCACTTTAGAACAGGAGCTGGAAGTAAATGATTAGTAAATGTTATCCATTATTACAATCTAATCATTTAATGATCAGTCATGTTATAATGTTATCGAAACAACAGAAGCTAACATAAAACGTAACCAAGCACACTTCCTAGATTTTAGAAGACAAAATTCTGTTTTATTAGACTTAGGAAAGTGGAAACAAAAAGAACTTTTCTGACCACTGAAGCTCAGCTGCAGGACAAAACAAAATGACTCATGTAGAATCAATCCAAACACAACTGTGAGTAAACTGATGATTAGAGACACTGTAGAGCATGTACTAACCCTTTTGACCTCAAGGCCTGAATATTCATGGAGAAAGTAACCTGGGGCCCCAATCTCATATTACGTAAATGTATGTCTTTACTGATTTTGTGGCCCTCGAGGAGATGCTCGGGCCCAACTGGTTAAGAATCACTGCTGTAGAGCTTTCATAGATCATAGATCCCCTTTTTAGCTCATAACAATCAACCAGAAATTCTCATTTCTAATATTGAATGATGCTTTTGTTAAAATAGATTCAGTCACAGTGAGAAGAGCCAAAGCTTTTACTACAGTAAGAGACTAATACTTCAAACTAAATATGACTCAAGCTGGAGTAAAAGTCTGGAGTCAGAAATAACTCATAAAAGTAGAACTTTATAACAAAAGTAAATGTTTGTAAAAGTGAGTGTTATCACCTCTGCTCTCAGGACATTCACACATCACTCACACACTTCAGTCGGACACAAAATGATCTGATAAAGTCAAATACCTGAATGAAATGTTCCAGGATTCTGTTGATATTTCTGGTGTAAAATCCTGTCAATACAAAGTTCAGAGTCTTGTATAAACAGTTCATGTGCAGAGATAAAATGATCTGTTAAACCACAAAGTGACACAGCTCAGGTACAAATGAGCTACAGATGGTTTTATGTTCTGATTGTGAGCAGAGTCACACATGAGTCTGGGTTTGTGGAGATTAGTTTGAACCACAAATGTAAGAGAGTTTTACAGAGGTTTTACTGACTTGGACTTGTGGCTGTTGGGTTGGTTAAATATGTAAGTGGACTTGTGTGTGTTAGTTCTACCTCCTGCTCCAAAGTCCTGTTTGAAAGAACATGGTATGAAGACTGGCTTCCTCAGATCCTGTCGCTGTCTCCTCTTCTCCTCCTGCACATTCTCCTCTCTCCTCCTCCTTCCTCTTTTTCTTCATCTTCTTCTCATTTGTCATAATGAAGATAAACCAATAAAACTGAAGAATTTCTTGAATCCAAAATGTAAAAGCATTTTGCTTAAATACAGTTGTTAAATGTATTACCTTCTGTACTTCTCTTCTTTCCTCTCCTCTCTTCTTTACTTCACTCAGCCCTAAATACAGATCTTCATCCACTGCTGAAGATTGCTGTAATGTCTTTCTAATAGGTTTATATGACTGCTCATCTGTGACATATTGATAAACAGATTAAAATGAAACAAATTCAAGTGTTTTTTTATACATAAGTGTATTATATATAATAGTTTTCTTCAGCAAAACAAAAGGACAGTGTGGTCAGAGAACCACAGCCCAGAGGCTCAGAGGAGTGAGTAGGATTTCTACTTACAAAAAACTGGTAGTATAGGAAACGGCATATATCTATAGAAAAACGTAAGAAGTTAAATTTAGCCCAGAGGATCAAAATGAATAAAAACACTATGCTTTCACAAAAAAACACAAAAAAACTAAATAAAAACAACTAGTTCTGCTGTTTTAGATGCATCTCGTGTGTTTGTATCTTTGGACATACGCGCCCCACGAATGATTTGACCAGTTTTGTTACAAAAGAGAAAAATTAAAGCACAAGTTTGACATGGAGCAGAGAAAGAGAATGAAAGAGAGCTGTGAGTGTCCAGAAAGCTGAAGAAAAGAGATGAAGACACACAGAACACTTCCACGTGTAAACACATCAGTAAAGTACATATTCTGTCTTTAAACCTGAGCTAAACTAAATCTTGTGCTTTGTGCCTGAGGTCGGGCTCAGACGTAAAACACTAACCTTAAAAAGGTTAAACGTTTATTAGACAACATACAGAAACGCGACCATTCTGAGACTGGACCAATCACAGAGCAGCATTGTGGGTTGGTTAGAAGCAGACGTTTGAAATGCAGCTCAACAGTTCCTCATTGTAAAGTGCCATAGGCTTTTAGAAAAAGTCAAATATTAAGAGTTTCAAGTTGCGGGCTAACCAGCTCTGTGCTAACTCAGATCCACAGCGGTTGTTTCAGTCTAAAAAACACATCTATAACTTATCTATAAAAGTAAAACGTCTTAATAACTTCATAGTTTATAAAGCTCCAGAAACACTCCAGACTCACACAGAGCTGATTAGCCCAGAGGACGTTTTCTAACTTTTAATATACTGTATATCTTTTTTCTAAATCCCTATGGAGATTTAACATGGGAGCTGGAGCTTGTTGAAGGAAGTGGGCGGTCACTGTTGAGCTCCATGAAACAAACATTGCCGCACTGACAACTGAACTTCTGCCTATTTCAGCAGGATTATGGACTATTGTGACTTTTGAAAAACGCGCTCAAAGAGGTGATTTGTGCATTTTCTTTTAACATTAGTTTATCCAGACTGAGAATGTGTCGAGATCCAGAGTCTGTGAGAGACAAATGAAGCAGCCAGAGGAGACTCACCCAGACGCAGAGTATAATATGTGAGTGAACTTCTGTGAGTTAAACCTACCTCCCAGACTCACGACTTGTAGAAGCAAAAAGAGGTTCTTTCTCAGCTCCTCCAGCTTTCTCCGGCCTTACTACTCTGCCCTTTGTCTTTTTTATCAGAGGCTGAATGCTAATCAGATGTTGTTTCAACTTCTGAAAATAACATAATAAACCAATCAAAGTGCATCTCACACACTTTTCAGTAAAATATAATAAACATGGTTATTATAATTAAGATTTAACTAAACATTTCCAAAGTTTGATGAAATAAGACATATGTACAAATAAATCCACAACTGTTACCTAGCAAATACATGAAAGTGCATATGACAGGTGAGACCATATTTTCAGTAAAACACAGTGAACATGATTATATTAAAGATTTCACCAGTTTGATTGTTTTCACCAAGACTGGCTGTTTTTATGAAGTTTGTAGTTCAAAAGAGAGTGAAACCTTTGAGTTTTATATTCAAGAACATGTTGAAGGCAAGTTCTTTTCAGATCTGAAGAGAAAACAGAACAGAAAACAGATCAGTATTGTAGACTTGGAACATGACAGAAAAACACAGAGTTTGTGATGATGATGTGGTTTGAACTGAATTCAGTCTTTGAAGAGAATAAAACAATACTTACTCTCTTACCAGCTGTGATAAATGTTCAATCCTGAAAGCAGAAGTTTGTTTAACAGATTATTAAATGATTGAACAAACTGACTTTTCCTCACCTGAGTGTTTTCAGTGAAGAGTCTGGATCCTGCAGGAGTTTAGTCAGATCTGGGTCTGTATCCAGGTAGTTGTAGTCCAGGTCCAGTTCTTTTAGAGCAGACTTAGGGTTGGACTTGAGCGTTGAGGCCAGAGCAGAGCAGCTGGACTGTGAGACACGACAACTCTTCAACCTGAAACAACAAAACACAGCTCACTTCCACACACAGACCAGTCTGAGGCAGTAAAACCTGTAACTCATCCAAACTCATGGTGCAGAGATGAGCCGTGTCTGTCAAGGAGAGTTGAGATTATTCAGGTTACAATATACAGTAAGACCTATTCACATTATATCACATGTTGTTACTGTCTCCCCCTGTTTCACACTGCACTGTAAATAAAACCTACAATCCTGATCATCTACATGGGTATTTTGGGGCTCCCGGTCTAAAAAGTTTGTCAACCCTTGGTGTAGGAGAACGAGAAGAACGTGCAGCGGTGACCTGACACTCTAAAGTGACTTGTGTTGGAGAACAGTGACCTGACACTCTAAAGCAGGGGTCTCGAACTCATATGGAGCTGGGGCCGAAATGATCGGAGGCAAATGGGTCGAGGGCCGCATTGTAAAATTTTGGCCTGGCTCTTATATATTCAATATAAATAAAATTACTAGGTTGTATCTCCAATATAGAGCCTACAATATAATAACAGTATTATTTTAGCCTATATATTGCATTTTATAATACTCTCTCCTACGTAATGAAAAAAGTAAATAAAAGTTTTTAACCAGGGTCACACTGTCCTCCCCAGGAAATTTTGACCAAATTGCAGGCAATTTACTGTATTCTGGTGCATTTTAGAGGTTTTCAAGTCACATTTCAACAGAAAAAGTCTTTATATTTCCATGGATTCACATGTGTTTCCTCTTGTGCTCTTCACACTTTCAGTCTGTTTCACAAACACCACAGAAGTGAGCCTTTGTCAGGACGTCTTAACACACGTTTGTATTGATGACGATTAGATATTGATGAAGCCGCGTGCTTGTCGCCGCATTTACGCTCGCGATGTCGATTCGCATCGCTAAAATGTCTTTTTCAGCAAGAATTCTGCACGTTTCTCCGCGGATATTAGATCAAATTTCATCAAATAAAAAGTGGTGTGGAGCTTAACACATGAAGCACTTCATTATCGAACTGAGTCAGAGAAGCTCACCTGTCTGCATAAGAGAAAGAATCCTCATCTGTGTATTTCTGTTGTAAAAGAGCAGCTGCTTACGCTGTGACAGTTTCTCCTCCTGCGTCTGAAACTTCTGCTCTCATAATCCTTCTGTCCTCTGTCCGATTCTTTGTTGTGGAAAGTTTAAAAGTCACTTCTATGAGTTTTCCTTCATCTTGTGTTTGCTGCAGCTGTGAGGCAGCGGGGAGGAGCAGAGGCTGTGCTACGCTGCAGTGCATTGTGGGACCTGTAGTTCAAATTGTGACGCGCGGGCCGCTGACTTTTATGGTGCGGGCCGCATTCAATGTTAATTTGAAATCATCCCGGGGGCCGCAAAAAATCATCTCGGGGGCCGCATTTGGCCCCCGGGCCGCGAGTCTGAGACCCCTGCTCTAAAGTGACTTGTGTCGGAGAACAGTGACCTGACACTCTAAAGTGACTTGTGCAGGAGAACGTGCAGCGGTGACCTGACACTCTAAAGTGACTTGTGTACGAGAACGTGCAGCGGTGACCTGACACTCTAAAGTGACTTGTGTAGGAGAACGTGCAGCGGTGACCCGACACTCTAAAGTGACTTGTGTAGGAGAACGTGCAGCAGTGACCCGACACTCTAAAGTGACTTGTGTAGGAGAACGTGCAGCGGTGACCTGACACTCTAAAGTGACTTGTGTAGGAGAACGTGCAGCAGTGACCCGACACTCTAAAGTGACTTGTGTAGGAGAACGTGCAGCAGTGACCCGACACTCTAAAGTGACTTGTGTAGGAGAACGTGCAGCAGTGACCCGACACTCTAAAGTGACTTGTGTAGGAGAACGTGCAGCGGTGACCCGACACTCTAAAGTGACTTGTGTAGGAGAACGTGCAGCGGTGACCCGACACTCTAAAGTGACTTGTGTAGGAGAACGTGCAGCGGTGACCTGACACTCTAAAGTGACTTGTGTAGGAGAACGTGCAGCAGTGACCTGACACTCTAAAGTGACTTGTGTAGGAGAACGTGCAGCGGTGACCTGACACTCTAAAGTGACTTGTGTAGGAGAACGTGCAGCAGTGACCTGACACTCTAAAGTGACTTGTGCAGGAGAACGTGCAGCGGTGACCTGACACTCTAAAGTGACTTGTGTAGGAGAACGTGCAGCGGTGACCTGACACTCTAAAGTGACTTGTGTAGGAGAACGTGCAGCAGTGACCTGACACTCTAAAGTGACTTGTGTAGGAGAACGTGCAGCGGTGACCTGACACTCTAAAGTGACTTGTGTAGGAGAACGTGCAGCGGTGACCTGACACTCTAAAGTGACTTGTGTAGGAGAACGTGCAGCAGTGACCCGACACTCTAAAGTGACTTGTGTAGGAGAACGTGCAGCAGTGACCCGACACTCTAAAGTGACTTGTGTAGGAGAACGTGCAGCGGTGACCTGACACTCTAAAGTGACTTGTGTAGGAGAACGTGCAGCAGTGACCTGACACTCTAAAGTGACTTGTGTAGGAGAACGTGCAGCAGTGACCTGAGGATCTCCAGTCTACAGTCTGGACTCTTCAGGCCGCGGCTCAGGGCCTTCACAGACTCCTGCAGGTCGTTGTGGCTCAGATCAAGTTCTCTGAGGGAGGAACCAGACTCCAGAGCAGAAGCCAGAGCAGAGCAGCCTTCTTCAGAGGAAAGACCACAGCTGTTCAGTCTGGAAACAACAGCAGATAAAACCTTTTAACAACAGTCGAGGGCTGTGAGTAAACTAAAGATTTTAAGACGATTTTAAGGTTTATTTTCTTTGGGTAAAAACATCTATAATTTTAGTACCAAAGAGAAACTATGAGAAGCCCTGATGCAGAACAAGTGAGATTTTGGTTTTCTTTGCTCTTTGAGGCCTTCAGTGTGACACAGACGTTAGAATCTGGACACAGGAAACATTTTATCCAAACTGACTTTTAAAAGTATTTTCTCAAGTTGCTTTGATTATTTTTCTGTCATTTCCTTTGCAGCCAGTAGATGAAGCTGTAAATCAATTCCTGGTGTGGGAAACACTTTGTTTAAGTCTAATACATAAGATGCCAGAGTAAAGATTCTCAACAGCATGTTTATAAGACAAAAACAGTACAAATAAAACATCATATTTTCCTTTAAAGATTCAAAGTCGAGCTTTGATCTGGGGTTTGTATCTGTTTAGTTTATTTATGACACAACAGCACATCTGCTCATTACAAAAACAATCCATAGTTTTAAATAAGAAACACAGAAGTCCTGAGGAGAACAACACTGACCTGAGTGTGTGAAGTTGGCAGTGTGGGCTTTGGAGGAAACGGCACAGCTCTGACACTCCTGAGTCTGTGATGGAGTTAAAGCTCAGATCCAGAGTCTTCAGATGGACCGGGTTTGACATCAAGGCTTCCACCAGAAAACCACAGCTCTTCACAGACAGGGAGCAGCTGGACAAACTAAACAGAAGGTAAAAGAGCTTGTTAAGGATGGAGATGTCTGAGGAACAAAGCTTCTGTTGTGAGGAGTGGAGGACTGAGCTGTGATAAGCAGTGATGGAAGAGAGCAGAGAATGAAGGTCAGAGTCTCTGTAGTGTGTTATGTCTGAGGGGCTTGTACAGTCACTGGTGCAGAGCCGGAGAGTCAAACTGTACAGGCTGTGTTATATTCAAATATGACAACTGGGCTGTATAAAGCTATTCCAACACATTTACTGTATGTTACTGTGAAGCGCTTTGTGACTCTGTGTCTGTGAAATGCGCTATACAATCATTTTCTATCACTGTGTTTGCCGATGTAATTTGACAATCATTAGGTTGCATTGGATTGTGTTAAAGGCTGAACTCAGACCAACAACAAAAAACACAAAACACATTTATGAAGGAGGAGGAGCTGACCTGAGAGTGTCCAGTCTGCAGTGTGGACTCTGTAGACCTTCACACAGAACTTTTACACCAGAATCATCCAGGGTGTAATTGTGAGAGAGGTCCAGCTCTTTCAGGAGACTGTTATCAGACTTTAGCGCTGCAGCCAGGAGTTCACACTTAGTCTCTGACACTTCGCAGAAAGTAAATCTGTAAAAGAGAAAAGTAAATAATAACTAGACTCAGAGAAGAGCACAGTCCTGTGATGGGCCGAGGCAGGTCACATACACAGCCTTTCTGCAGTTGTTCACAGCAAAGATCAGTCTTCGTTTTCCTTCAAATGAAACTCTGAACTTTCTGAAGTCCAGCTCCTCCAGGACCTGCTCAGACATCTGCAGCACAGAGGCCAGAGCCGAGCACTGGATCTCAGACAGACGTTCTCCAGACTCCAGAAGATCCAGGACCATCTGCTGCACCGAGGGCTCCTTCATCTCACTCAGACACTGGAGGGCGCTCACACGTTTGGCAGGAGAGGCTGGGCTCCTGATCACTGTCTTCAGGTTGTCTGTGACTCTTTGGATGGTTTTCTGGTCGGTTTTGTTTAGACCCAAAAGAGGCTCCAAGGCTCCAGACTTCAGACTGAGGCCGTGGAGGAATCGCACAAACAGGTCCAGGTCAGAGTGATGTTTGTCCAGTGTTTCTCTGAGGACTTCAGGCAGACTCAGGTCACACTCTTTGTCCCTCTTTGGTCCCAGCAGACTGAGTAAAACCTGTGTGTCGTTGTTGTTGAGACAGTGGTGGATGTAAACTGCAGCCAGAAACTCCTGGAGGCTCTGAGGTTTGAAGCAGTAGGTCTGTTTATTGAAGATGACTCTCTCTTGTTTGAAGATCTCAGAGCAGAGTCCAGAGCAGACCGAGGCCTGGTCCAGGTCCAGACCCACCTGCTGCAGCTCCTCTTGGTAGAACATGATGTTTCCTTTGTGCAGCTGCTCAAAGGCCAGTCGGCTCAGCTTCAGCAGCACATCACAGTCGGCTGTGCTGAGCTCTGGATCTCTGCTCTCTGCTCCGTACTTTCTGTTCCTCTGAGTCTGCACCAACAGGAAGTGAGCGTACAGGTCTGTGAGGGTCTGGGGCAGGGGTCCGCTCTGAGCGCGTCTCAACATGTGCTCCAGGACTGTGGCCGTGATCCAGCAGAAGACTGGGATCTGACACATGGTGTGGAGGCAGCGGGAGCTTCTGATGTGGGACAGGACTGTTTGACACTGTTCTGTGTCGGAGAATCTCGTCCTGAAGAAGTGTTCCTTCTGTGGCTCAGTGACGAAGCCTCGCACCTCTGTGAGGACAAGACGTTCTGGGATCTGATTGGCCGCTGTAGGCCGAGAGGTGATCCATAAAGGGCGTGAGGAAGCAGTTTCCTCTGATGAGGTTGACCAGCAGCGCGCCGACCTCTGATCCCTGTGTGACCTCAGAGATGACCTCACATCTGAAGTCCAGAGGCAGACGGTTCTGGTCCAGGCCGTCCAGGATGAGCAGGACTTTACTGTGGAGCAGAGTGTGAGGCGAGAGCAGCTGCAGTGAGGGGTAGAACTCATGTATGAGCTGCAGCAGACTGTAGCGCCTCCCTGTGGTCAGGTTCAGCTCTCTGAAGGACAGAGGCAGCACCAGAGAAACATCCTGGTTCTCTGAGCCCTGGGCCCAGTCCAGACTCAGCTTCAGAACTGAGAAGGTCTTTCCCACTCCAGCTTCGCCCACAGTCAGCACCAGTCTGAGGGTTCTGTGGAAACACGAGCTCGTGATCCAAGGATTCTGAATCTGCAAAAGACAAAGTGTGGTCTGAAAACATGAGAAGTAAAAACCCTGTTGAAATACAAGTCGTCTAAAACAACAACATTTGAGCCATGTTCATCTGTTTATCATCCTTAAATATAAAAGTAATTTAACCTGTTTAAAGATGTCGGAGAGTTTGAGCTGATGGTCAAGAAATAGTCTCTGAAGGAGATGTAAAGATCAGAGAAACCGTCTGCAGCTTCAGCCTCCAACACTCTCTTCAGACTGAGTTTATGTTCCTCAAAAACAGCTGAAAAAAGCAGCAGACTGACTGGTTAAAGTGAAAGTTTTATTGTGAGCGGCTGTACAAAAGGGTTCATTTGTCAGTCTGGTTTTAGTCCTGGGTCAGTGTGAGATGATTTGTGCTGAAGAAAGTCTGAGTTTAATCAGACATCATCATCTTCACAAAGAAAGATAAATAATAATGAGATCATTTGAGTTTTGAAAGCATTTGTTTGTATTTTAGGCTCTGTTCACTTCTCCACAGAGAAGTTGTTCTTTTAACTGTACAGTTTTCACATTTGGGACTAGAATGGATCTATTTTCATGAAAAACGTTCTAAAGTTTGGATTTAACTTTGTATTTCTGAAGAATTGTGCTGTTGACTTTTCACCTCCATAAAGTTCCTTGGTGTGACTTTAAAGACAAACCAGCTGAGGCAGACGTCAGCCTGGAGCCTCAGACAAACCCTCAGAAGACAAACTAAATGTTTCTGCTCAAAACGACACTATGCTTTAGTAGATTGTAGCAGCTCTCACCACACACAGGACAGCGGGCTCCTGTAGACCTGCTCTGCTCTGGATCTGAGCCACTGCAGCTGGAGCAGACCCAGTGTCCACAGCTGAGACCATCCACACTCTTCTCTCTGCTCCGACACACACTGCAGCCAGTGTCCTGTAGGGCGGCGCTCTCCTCCCTGTGGCACACACACAAACAGCACTTTACATCACACACCAGGACGCTTGTTTCACCCTCACACACCAGGACGCTCTGTTTCACCCTCACACACCAGGACGCTCTGTTTCACCCTCACGCACCAGGACGCTCCGTTTCACCCTCACACACCAGGACGCTCTGTTTCACCCTCACACACCAGGACGCTCTGTTTCACCCTCACACACCAGGACGCTCCGTTTCACCCTCACACACCAGGACGCTCCGCCCTTTCACCCTCACACACCAGGACGCTCCGCTCCGTTTCACCCTCACACACCAGGACGCTCCTGTTTCACCCTCACACACCAGGACGCTCCTGTTTCACCCTCACACACCAGGACGCTCCGTTTCACCCTCACACACCAGGACGCTCTGTTTCACCCTCACACACCAGGACGCTCTGTTTCACCCTCACACACCAGGACGCTCTGTTTCACCCTCACACACCAGGACGCTCTGTTTCACCCTCACACCAGGACGCTCTGTTCCCTCACCAGGACGCTCTGTTTCACCGTCATTATATTTGCTTGTTAGTTTGTTTATTTGAAAGACAGTGCACATTAATCAACATTTGATTGTAATTATATCAAATACCCACAAAAGGTATTTTTCATCTGTTGTTCCAAGACAAATGTTTGGTGTCAAACTAACGACAATGTTCAATACAATTACAATATTACACAAATACACAGATGAGCAGTGTCCTGGTGTCTTTTCTAATCTCCTCTTTATAATCAATACAGTTGATTTCTTTCAAATTTAAAAGGAATGTGAGAATAGCTGATCAGAATGGATTCTTTCATTCCAATCATCCATAAGAGCATTTGATAATGATAAAATCAACAATACACCTGAGGCATCTTAAAGAAGCACTGTGTAACTTTTAACCAAAAATAGACTTGAATATAAGACCGTTTTTGTCATTTAGAAGTTTTTGTTGAACTAAATATATTATAATCTGAGATTTTACTTTGAGTGGGCGTTCATGAACACAAAGAGAAACAATTATTTGTCCTGGAGAAAGCTCCTGATTGTTTCTATGACAAAGATGTTGCTTTAGTAAAGTTTTTTCACATTATGTCATAACTCACAGTTATCACTTTTAACAATGTTACAAAGTCTGGTTTTAACTTTCAATTGATTTGACACAATGCAGCTTTAATGGTGACGTTCATACTTGTAGTTGACCCTGTGCATAGAAGATGTTTATTTTCATATTGTCAGACTTTAGCATTAGCATTGACAGACAAACTTATCTTTTTATAAACACATTTTGGTCTTTTGGTGAAATATTCTCTTCATTTGTAAAGTATTTAACATTTTTCAGGGAAAACCACCACAACTCACTGTTCACAGCCTGATCTTAAAGTTTTGAGAAATGAACATGCCACAAGGAAGTTGGCATTTTTGAAAATAAATAACCCAATTGACTTTTGTGTAGGGCTGGGCCATTAAACAAAAAATAGGTGGGTTTCAGATGACATCACAACCTTCTACAGGCCAATGTAATTTCAATGAGGTGGAGGGCAGCTAAAATAAATATTGTTTAAATGCAATTTATTTTTGTAATACAAATGAGTAGTGGGTCTAGTCATTATAGAAATAATCACTTTTTAAATTAGCAAAATAATTTTTGAATTATTTCACGACAAAGTCCAATGTTATTTATAGGAAAATCTGCCTCCATCTGGCTTATAACTGCCAAGAATTCTAGAATGTGAAACCCACCTATTGAAAGATCGAGATCGAATTGAACCGAATCGTCAATTCTTTGGTTGTGAGTTTTGAATCGAAAGATTGAAAACCAATCTTTTGTCAGTAAAATATGTTTTGGAGCAAAAGTTAAACTTGGAGGCAGAATATAGTTTTTAAAAAAATCTAATAAATGGGACATATTAAAAGCATTTGTTTTTGTTTATGCTCATGAATGTAATTTTTCATTTGCTTTTTGAAAAGGTTAAACAAAATCGAATCAAGAATTAAGATCGATCAAGAGGAGAAAAGAAAATTGTGATTATATTTTTTCCCAGATCGCCCAGCCCTCTCTTTGTGCACAGATTTATTGTTTCCAGCTGTTAAAGTGAAAGTACTTCTACTGCTCAGGTTTTATTTCTGTCATTATTAGTGGTTTTAGCCTCTGCAGAGCCTCCACAGTCAGTGTTTAAACACAGAGTGTAACAGTCACAATCTCTGACACAATCAGCCGCAGCACATCAGCACTTATTTTATCACTATAAATGACTTTTGCCTCTAAATAGTTTTGGTTTGTGTTTTCATGCAGTTGTAGTCTTGTGAGTGCAGTTTGAGTTAGAAAGATACACAGACATACTAGTCCCATCTAAAGAAAACACTCACTAAAATGAGATCAGCAGCTCTGTCAATCAGTGTAAAAAATACAAACGCAAATACAGACATTAGGAGAAATCTTGTGCCAAATAAAACATGACAAGCTGGAATACGTTAGAAGGTATCCAACATTGCTCATGGCAGCTGTGGTCTAAATGCTGATGTGTTTGCGTCGCATGATATATTATCTTAAGAACAATCAGTTTATTTATATGAGGAAACGTCACAACATACAGTATAAGCCTCCTTTAACAGAAACCTCTCACTACCTTTTTACCTCCACAAATAAGTTCTTTGTTCTAGTAATCCTAAATAACCGTTAAATCTGTTTTTTACTCACTGTGAACATTCAAATGTGATAATGTGACCAAACTCACCACTGATCATCCTCCTCCATCCACATACTTCTTCAAACTAGTTTCTCTTCTCCGAGTTCAATAAGAGCTGATTTTAATCTGAGGAGAAAGAACACAAATACTGTTGAGTTTCAGATGAAATCACTAAATCATTAATTTTATTGTTTTCTCTATAAAAGTTTTTAAACTTTAAAAACAAGAGCCACTACACTCCAGAATACTATTTAAAATATATCTCCACTGTGTCCACATTATCATTATGCCAAATTATGGAGCACATTTCATAATCTTGTTATAAACTACAGTATATGTGTGAGGGGCCACGTCATCTGACCAAGACTTTTTAAAAATACATTTACTTTTTTTTTTTTTTTTTTAATTAACCTTTATTTAACCAGGAAAGTCCCATTGAGATTCAGAGATCTTTTTTTCAAAGGAGTACTGGCCAAGAGGCTCCAACAACACAACCCAAAACACAGAATTTCATTTAAAAAAAAAAAACAGAAAAGACATAGTTAAAAACAGTTACAGGTTAATGATTGCATTTCCAGGTCTTTTAGCAGGGAGTCAAAATGAGCCACAGAGACAAGAGTTTGGAGTTTAAAACTCTCTGTAAAGGATTCCAATCTGTGGGAGCACAAAACTGGAAAGACATTTCCCCTTTTCAGTTCTAACATTGGAAACAATCAATGTGTACACATCCTGAGAACACAACTGATGACGTCCATCAGGCCTACGCTGAAGATACACACTCATGAACTGCTACTGCTACTGCTACTACTACTGCTACTGCTACTACTACTACTACTACTACTACTGCTACTACTACTACTACTACTACTACTGCTACTGCTACTACTACTACTACTGCTACTGCTATTACTACTACTACTACTACTACTACTACTCATTCACCAATACATGATTGTGTCTGACTCATAAATCAATAGCGAGAAGTGAAAAAGGCATAAGCCACTGAACACGCCTCATTTACAGTAATGTTAAAATAAATCTCAGTAAAGTTACATTGCTTAAAATGACTTTGCATAAAATGTTCAACTAGTTGGATTAAAAGATCTGAATTCATTACAAACAGTCCAAAGTCCTTTCTATGTGGAGTTTGCATGTTCTCCCCGTGTCTGCGTAGGTTTCCTCCGGGTACTCCGGTTTCCTCCTACAGCTAAAAACATGTCCATTAATGCCTCCCCTGACCCTTCCCCCAGGGCTCCCCTGCAAAAGAGATTCTGAATCTCAGTGGGACTTCCCTGGTTAAATAAAGGTCAATTAAAGTCTGATCAACGTAAAGTGTTACATAATTTAACTTATTCTTTCTTTGTAATAGAAAAAAAAATGGCTGACCAGGTTGCAATGTAATTAGTTCATTTAATAGGTTTTGTTCCCACCGCACAATTACATTCTACTAATGTTTCAATCAAGAGGAGCTAAAATAAATATTGCTTAGATTCAGTTTTATGTTGAATTACAGAAGATTACTTGGTCAAATCACCATAAATAGCGATTTCAAGGCAAAATACGATATTAAAAGCAGTATGACACGAGAACGAACATTTCAGACCCTAAACTGGACTAACTGTCATATTTCTGACTTTCTTCTGCTTCACACAAACTCTTTCCTCTAAACTCCTGAGCTGTGAATGACCCACACGCGCATTCATCTTCACTCTTGTGGTTTAGTTATAGTTTTAGCGGTTAGCACTTAGCTCGTTGACAGCCGTTAAATGACCGTTTAAGTTTAATGCGTGTCATTATAATAACTCAATGATTTAACAGCATCTTTATTCCTCAAACGCAGTTGTGAGTCGGTTTACAAACTCAAAGCTTAAAACTTTAGCTCTTACAGTAATATTAAACTTACCCAGACTGAGGGAAAATGTAGCTACGGTACAAAGATAAAATACAAACTTCTGCTAGCATAGCCGCCGATGCAAAGTGACGGTTGCGTAATTTAATTGTTCATTTTTGGCTCCATTACTAAATTCTGAACACGAAAGAGCTTTTTCGGTGATATATTCGTTACGTTGTGTGAATAAAAAGCCCGTAATAAACTCGAAAAGCTTCCACTTTACACCGATATTTTGATAGATTTGATAAATTTTTTAATCCAAACAGTTCTTACCTGACGCAGCGTGATCCTCTTCCGTCTCACGCACAGTGGGTGTGGCGATGCAAAGTAAAAGTAAAGTTAAAGTCATTTATCACAAATAAAGTCTTATTCTGCCTTCATTTGCTCTGGAAAAGACGGTAAACTCCACTGTGTTGTATTGGCAGCAAAATGAAACTTGTTAAAGGTACAGCGTGTAACTATTTGATGAAAAAATAAACTTAGTTAAAATCTTGTTTTTGTACTTTAGATATCTTTGTTGCACTAAATAAACTATAAAAATCTGAATCTTTTCTTCAAACAAGCTTGCATCGCAGTTATTTGGTCAAAAGGAGAGAATCCTGTAAATTTCCAAAGAAAATTTGCTCTTTTAACTATATTTTTTCACATTATGACATAAAACATGTTCATCTCCGTTAAGAATGTTTCAAAGTATGGTTTGAACTTTCTATTTCTCTTGTCACCTCCAAAGTTCCACGATGTCACTTTAAAAACACACTTTATCTTGACAAATACATGTAAATCCAGTGTAGACGGTAAATTTACAACTTACAATGTCCATAAGACTCTGAGGAAAATAAAAAACATTTAGACTTTTTAATTTATTTGCTGTAAGTGTAATAACAGATGTTGTTCTACTTGTGTCTGCCTTATACTTTTGCAGATAATAAAATGATTTTTAACAAGTGGAACAACTTTTAAAATTCTTTATTTTTTAACGTTTTTGCCGCTATCTCATATTAAAATGTTAAAAAATTATTTTCACCTCAGCAACTCGGACATCAAAATTAATTTGTCATTTTCCCAGAAGTAATTACGACACGATGAGGTGTTCATGTATTTCCACCTCCACAACTGGTATTTACCATAATCCCCACACTAAATGAAGGCAGAATAAATAAAAGTCTAGAACATGTTTTTTGTTTTTAGGACAAAATAAGTTTTTGAGAAAAGTAAAATATATTGAGTTTGAAGAAGACAAGAGGTGAGTCAATCACAGCTTACATTAGTGAAGATGAGATTAATTAGATTAATAAAAAAAAAACTGTTGAAAAGTAACCAAGTACAAGTACTTATGTATAACTTTGAGGTTTGTGTACTTACATTTGTAGAAAAGAAGAAATAAAGTAAAAAGAAGGTTAATTCAGTTTATTTTGCATTTATTTGCTCAAAGATTTTAAGTTCAAGTCTTAGCTTTGAGCAAACAAAAGTATTTTCTAGGCAACAGTTAGATATAATTATGGGTGTGTGTTTACAGCAGAAGAGAAATGTGATCATAAAAGATGAATCAGTGGATTTTTAGTATAAAATGGAGACTTGTTCTAAGTCATCTTACAGGAGCTTTTAACCTCGTCACAACAGTGTTTCCTCATTAGTTTACTCACAGTTGTATTTGGATTCCTGCGTGTTTGAGTAAATCCTGTTTAGTCAAAGAAATCTGCTGCTGCTGCTGCTGCTGCTGCTGTCGCCTTTTCACCAGGAAACCAGAGCTGAGATAATCTGTGAGGACGTCTTCACCTGTAGGATAAGTGGCGTTGACTACACAAGCAAACAAACACATCAGAACACAGCAAAACAAGACCAAAACATGTCTAAAATATTTATAAAACATGACAAAACACAGGTAAAACATGACCAAGACACGGCTAATAACACAACAAGAACGCAAACATGACTAAAACAGCAACAACAATGAATACAGGATCAAAACGCTGCAAAAACACATGAAATACATGACTAAATAAGACTAAATCATGGCTAAAACTTGACTGATGGTGCTTCAATATAGTAAATACAACAGAATTATTATATTATCTATAACAGTCTCATGTCTTTGGCTTCAAGTCCAAGTCAAGTCCCAAGTCTTAAGTCTCACGTCATAGTAACAGTGACTCAAGTCTGACTCAAGTCCAAGTTACGACTTATAAATCCACGACTCTGGTGTGAAGCCTGATAATTTGGTCTATTCTTGTGGATGCATCATATCAAAGTAAATTACATTATTAGTTTTATTTTAACACAAAATGTGTTCTAGTAATAACTAAGAACATATAACAACTTTGGCTGTAGTCCTTTAGTCGTTTAGTCAATTAATCGGTCGATGGCATCTTAGTCGACCAAAATTTATATTAGCCGACTAATACTTTTAGGTAGATTGTGAGGTTTTATATTGTTCCCAATTAAAATCAAATCAATGATCTAATCTGCCCTTTTATATATAAATAACATGTTTCCTATTCATTTTGTGTATGTGTTTGCATGGACTCCAATGGATTTTTAGTCTTTTTGTTTTGGGTCAGATAAATAGAACAAAACAGCCTTTTTAATTCAGAGCCTTTGCCACGCCCCCTTTTAGTCGATTATTCGGTCGATGGGACATACTTTTAGTGGACCAAGAATTTCTTTGGTCGACTACAGCCCTAAAAACAACATAATAAGAAACTTCCATGTTGTTAAAATGGCTTTGATTATAGAAGAATATTGCCTATTGGAGTGAATTGCATCTAAATCTGACAGCATTGTAACGAGGTACAAATCCTATCGTGAGCCAAGGATAAAGAAACAAATTGAATCGCTAAATTAGTATCGATACCCAGCCCCACAGATGAGTGACTATAACCTGAAAACATCCAGACTAAAACAAGACTAAACGAGGCTAAAAACAAATACAAAACATTATGAAACTGTCTAAAAACAGACAAATGTGACTAAAAACAAAACGAGATCACGAGAAAGACACAAATACCTGACGTGTGTCTCTGTCTCTCGTCTACGGTCGTGAGCTTTGGTAAAGACAAGATGGCAGGAGAAATACTAATACTTTGAGTTGATGTCAGTGTCTTACCTTCTCAGAAAGAGTGATACTTCTGTTTGATGTTTGTGTGTTGAGTTTGGGACATGTTCTGAGCAGAGGCAGAAATAACTACACTTTTACTCTGCAAACAAAATAAAACTCAAGCTACAACTGACAAAACACACAAAACAAAGTCCTGCTGATGTAAAAGATTCAAGTCCAATCACTTACTTGTGTCTTGTGTCTCGTTTGGACTCCACAGATTCACACATTAAAAGTCAAACACACTCCTGAGCTTCAACACAAACAGATAAAAGATGCACATAAACAGTAACACTTCATCATGTTAAGCTCTCAGAAGCTAAGCTGGACAGGGCCTGGTCAGTACTTGGATGGGAGACTCTGAACACCAGGAGCCACAGTGTCGTCGTGTCCTTGGGCAAGACACTTAAACCACCTCGTCTCAGCGTCTGTTACACTGGTGAGTGGATCCTTGATTGTAAAACGCTTTGTAAGGTGGAAAAGCTCTAAATAAATATAAACCATTTACTAGAAATATGTAAACTTTAATTATAAAAATATAAAACCATTAAATCAGAACTTATTCAAATGTTATTGTCATATTTGAGTGTGACAGTTTCCAGAATAACGTCTGTTAAACAAAGAAAACAAACTCAGACATGTCACAGGTAAAACTAATCCTGTGTGAATAAGACTTACAGGTCTGTGTCCAAAAATTAGAATATCAAGAAAAAGTTTAATGTTTTTTGTAAATAGATTCTGAAAGTCAAACCAGTGTATAATTTAGATTTGTGACACATGAAGTGAAATAATTCATAACTTACTAGCTTAAAATAAAAAATTCAGTGTCTCAAAAAATTAGAATATTGCACAAATTATTACAATGATATTTTAAGAAGAAATTTTAGATTTCTGCTATTTTCTATGCATTCATATTTAGCTGTGTGTCCTTTTACATGAGTTACTGCATCAGTGTGGTGAGTCTGGAGGAGATCAGTCTGTGGCTCTGCTCAGGTCGACCTGAAGCCCAGGCTGCTGTAGACAGAGACCTTCAGATCATCTGGAGGGTTGGGTTTGGTGTCTCTCATCTTCTTCTGGACAAGACTTTATAGATTCTCCATGAAGTTCAGCTCAGGTGAGTTTGCAGAGTGAGCAAAGCAGCTTTTGGTCTCTTTGTCTGTGTGGACACGAGTTAAGTCCTGCTCAAACATGAAATCAGAGTCTTCACAGCAGACAGAAACATGCTGTGCTCTTAAAATGTCTTGTAGAACGTCCTGGAACAGCAGAAAAGACTCAGTGGACCAACAGCAGATGATATGGATCCTTAACTCGTGCAAAAACAGACATAACCTAGTACTGGAGCAAAGAAATGAACAGGCTTTTCAGAAACCTGATCTTTCTTTGAAAAATGTCTGTAATATTCTTGGGCAATATTCTAATTTTTTGAGACACTGAATTTTAATTTTTATCATCTTAAGCCAGAATAATCAAATGTTCAAAAAACAAAGGCATGAATGGTTTAAATTATACACTGGTTTGACTTTCAGAATCCATTAACAAAAAATATTTAACTTTTTCCTGATTTTCTAATATTTTGACACAAACCTGTAAACCACAGTTTTCCTTAAAATTTAGTTGTTTTGTGCAGTTCAAACCAGGTCTAGAACCAGACTAAAGCTGGACTAAACCAGGACCTCAGGGTTTTGTGGTCTTGAGCAGCAGGTCTTCAAACAGACACTTGTCCTCTTCAGACAGAAAACTCACAAACAGACGACTGGCCTTTGCTCCTTTCTTCACCACAGAGTCTATCAGATCAACAGCTCTGTCCCACCGCCCTCTGCTCCTCAAGCTCTCGCTCTCTGCCATGGTCAGGACCCCGCAGGCCAGGAGCCGGTCCAAAACCTGGTTTAGAACAGGCTCTGACACACGCTGGATAAAGTCCGGACGCACTGAGGACAACCATCTTTTTAAAGTCTCGTCTGACTCGAAGAGAAGTGACCTGGAAGAGGGAAGGGTTTGTGAAGACTGCCGCAGCTCCTCAGCGATCACATCTGAGACAAAACAGGATCAGAAATAAGAACTTTATCTGACAAATGCTCCTCAACTTTCAGCAAACATTCTATAAACCAGTAAAGTTTCATCCAGATGTTTGGCAGCTAAAATGAATATTGTTTAAATGCAGTTTTTGTTGTAATACAAAAGGCGGCAGCAACAGGTAGAAAGTGATGATGTCATACGTCCAGATGGTGGAAAGAACCATTTATTCTGTTAAGAACATTGTACTTTGACTTGAAATATTTAAAAAGTCTTTTCATACATTTAGTATTTGGTGATTTTCATTAGTGACTAGACTCATTCATTTACAAACTACATTCAGACAATATTCACTTCAGCTGCTAATCCTCTGCAGTAAAAAACATTGAACAAAACAGAGAAATCACCACACTGAAAATGATCTGTTCCATATTTCATGACAAACTACACTAGACCTCAGTCATGACAAGTTCTTATGTATAAATGTGTTCTTAAAGCAACTTCAGCAGTAGAGCTCCCCCTACAGCTCTCTTGTGTAATAACACTAGCCTCCTGAATCCAAACTTAAAGGTTGTATGGAGGATTTTTCAAATCCAACAACTGTTTGCTGTTTTTCAAACGATGCACATGTGTTTTCCCTCCCGGGGCCATGTCCTTCACTGCTAACTGGGCCAGTGAGTTACTTAGGAACACTGAGGGTTTGCTTGACAGGTTCACAGGCCAATAGATAACGAGGTACCTCGTTATTTATTGGTCAACGTTTTACAGGCCTCATCATGTCCACAGTTTATATATTTTTATAATTCTTTTTTTGTTTAGCATAAGTACAAGGCTGTTACAAATCTATGCAACTGTTTTTGCCCAGGACTGACAACAAACAATTTTTGAAAATCGTCTATACAACCTTTAACTTTATTTATTTTTCTCAATTTTGCGTAATTTTTGTTGAAATAAGGCAGAAAGGGGCGACAAATGAGAGACCCAATGTGCTTCAAATGCCCCAAAATACATATGTAACCATCAAAGACATTTAACAAGTACATAGTTATTTATTCCTGCTTTAAAGGCTTTCTTTTGAACATTTTTGTCATTCACAAATGTGTTCTTAACTAAAATGTTCTTCTGGAAGTACAAATCCAATATCAAGAGCATCTGTAAGAACAGACATTTCTCTCCTTCTGTCACTGCTCCTGTGTCTCTGCTCCTGTCTCTCCTCCTGTCTCTGCTCCTGCCTGTTCCTGTCTGAATGTTTCCTCGACACTCACCTGACAGATCCACCTCGTGCAGCCACACTTGGGTCTGGTCTTTGTCCCTGATCGTGATGTTTATCAGCTCATTCTCTGCCGTCAGTCGAACCTCAAACGTAGGATGGTAGTTTGGGCCGTAGTTCAGAAAAAATTCAGCTTCCTGCAAAAAAACAGAAATGTCTTTAGTTGAGACTCAGTTGTAATTTATAAAAAGAAGTTGGACTTTGTTCATTCTTTCTTTTTTTTTTCAAGTGAAACTAAATGGAAACTCCACTTTTTTCCACTGTCAAACTGTGTGTCTGGGGTCAAATTGAATTATCTACTGTTTCTGAGCCTCTTATGGACGTTTTTGTTTCAACTTGCTCATTTTGCAGTTATGTGTGCAAAAACCACGACAGTGCTGCTACGATGGTCAAACTCTGTCAGTGCATTTTCAGTTCACGCTGACGTCACATCGAGTTGACGTCACACACAAACCTCCCAGGAGGATATAAAACTCCTCCTCCTGACACTCTGCTGTGGAGAGTTCACAATGACATCATCAGTCAACTGGCTCAGATGGTTATGGAGGTGATGTGAGATGCAGAGGTTTGCAAGTTAGAAACTTAGCATCAGTGGTTCTGAAATCTCATTTTCAATTTAGAAATACTCACATGAGCTCATGTGCTTATGTAAAGGAAAGGTTTCATACACATGTCTGCAAAGTAAATAAAATAAAACAATCTTGGAAGTGCAAGTAAGAAACTAGACGTTTTCTGCCCAGCCTCACCAGCTGACAACCTCACCGCACATCGCTCCGACACAAAACCTGCCAAGGTCGCTATCCATATTTCGTGCTGTCAATGTCTGTTCACATGGAGTTGTGGGCGAAGTACGTCCCTGAACGCATGTTTAGTCTCACTTTAAGTGGATGAGAACTTAAAATAACCTCGAAAGCTCATGTTTACTAGAGACTCATTTATGGTCCACAGATCCGAGCTTTTTGTGTGCAGTTATCCTCACAAACATAAGTGTGGCCTTAGAATCTCTGCAATCAATCACTTTTTTAGCTGGTCCCATGAAGCACATTTAGGAGAGGCTGGAAAACAGCACAGTGGGTTTCAATGCACAAGTAAGTAATATTAGAGCCAAAAATGGATGGGATACAATGGATTAGTTAACACAGTTGAACACGAGCTCCTTTTTTGTGTCTCTGATTGCAGTTGAAAGAACGCTCCAGACTGTAGCTCTGACTCACCTTAGGCTGGACTTTAAAGGCTTTAGAACATTCCAGACTGTAGCTGTGACTCACCTTAGGCTGGACTTTAAACATTCCAGACTGTAGCTCTGACTCACCTTAGGCTGGACTTTAAAGGCTTTAGAACATTCCAGACTAGAGACGTGACTCACCTTAGGCTGGACTTTAAAGGCTTTAGAACATTCCAGACTGTAGCTCTGACTCACCTTAGGCTGGACTTTAAAGGCTTTAGAACATTCCAGACTGTAGCTCTGACTCACCTTAGGCTGGACTTTAAAGGCTTTAGAACATTCCAGACTGTAGCTCTGACTCACCTTAGGCTGGACTTTAAAGGCTTTAGAACATTCCAGACTGTAGCTCTGACTCACCTTAGGCTGGACTTTAAAGGCTTTAGAACATTCCAGACTGTAGCTCTGACTCACCTTAGGCTGGACTTTAAAGGCTTTAGAACATTCCAGACTGTAGCTGACTCACCTTAGGCTGGACTTTAAAGGCTTTAGAACATTCCAGACTGTATTTCTGCTTCACAGTGAAGTTGCAGTTCGCTGGCACTTGGACGTTCCTCATATTTGGCTGTTTGTGACCCACCTTCAATAAAACAGAAGTCAGTAAATGTCATTAGAACTCTTCCTTCTGCTTTTAAAGAGTTATGTGCTTCTCTCCTTCATGCTGTAGAAACTTGTTTAGTTCTGTTTTAGCCCTGGTTTAGTTTGGCTTTTACCTCGTCCACAGACACGTTTATGGGCAGCAGCAGCACATTGAGCTTCCGTCGTTTTGTTTTGGGATTCTGAGCAGAGAGAAACAGCAGAATCTGACTCGAAATAAATTTCTGGTAAAGCCAGACCAGGAAATGCCAAACCAGACCAAAGCCTGACAGACTGGAGACCCGGATCACCACATGGGACTTAGTGACCTGCTGCGGTTCAATGAAAGTGACTCCACTGTCGGTGATGTGGGCCACAGAGAGCCGGCTCTCAGACACGTCCACTGTGAAGACACAACAAACAAAAAGCACTGGATTATTCACTTTTGTACAAGTCACAGACTGAGTCTCCAGACTGAGCTGGATTAGAATGAGACAGTCAAGGGAAGGATGGCAAGAGCAGGAGAGGGTCAGAGGAGAGGGTCAGAGTTCAGAACAAAGGGTCAGAGTTCAGCAGTACCATGTTCTGGTTCACAGTGTGGCAGGTGCAGCTCAAACAGAGCTTGCTCTGGACACTCGATGTCATACAAAGGTCCTGCAGGAGTTCTGCTCGACGACTCCAGCAGCGCCTCATCCCATTGGATGATTCTGTACTGAAGCTCCGCCTCCTTCGACACCACAAACACCAATCCAGTGGAAGAACAGCGGAAAGCCCCAGAGCCAGGGCATCTGAACCTGGAGACATCAGAAGTCTGACCTTTAACCTCTTTACATGAAATGAAGTGAAGACTTTTCTCTTTTGGGGCGTTTCTCTGGCCTTACTTAGCCCTGCTCCACTCTGCTCTACTTAGCCCTGTTTCTCTGGGACCAGGTACTTTTAGTAACTAAACTAATCTGTTGTAACTGACACTGATGGCTGCTAGTGGACTCTATGGTTACTTTACATGGATATTGTTTTGTTGTGGGCAGCTGCTATAGAGATAGTACCACAATCTAAAGAGTAATGGAAACACAGGCCAAGTAGGACAGAGTAGAGTCAGGCCTCTAGATATAACAAATAAACATTTACTAAACATTTACTGATCATTTCCTTCCAGCTCCTGTTCTAAAGTGACGACCAGGTGGAGTTAGATCGTCTACACTTTAGAGACAAACCAGTGTGGTATTAAGATGAGCACCTTCACTGGCTTTTGTGACGATTGTGACGCAACAACCTCACAGTGGGAAATCGTTAAACACTGGTTTAGTTTAGACACATTTCTATGGCTAAGTTTAGGATTGGAGCTTGGGTGAGGATTGGCAACAGTCATTAAAAATACAAAAACACAAACTATGAACAAGAGGACGCTCATCTCAAACACTGAACTAGCCTTTTGGAACCATTGACACTGAAATGAGCTGAAAAACAGAATCAATTATAAAAATATCATTATAGGTCTGGGAGAGTCACTATTGACATTTTTTGGAAAACCTACAAATGGTCATCACTTTAGAACAGGAGCTGGAAATAAATGATTAGTAAATGTTTATTCATTATTAGTGACTGCAATCCAATCATTTAGTAATGATCAGGTCATGTTATCTTCATAGTTAACTAACATTTGTAAATTATTTGTTTCTAGACCTTATTATAAAGTGTTACTGGGCCAACGCTCTGTTAGTGACAGAAGTAATGCTTAAAAAATACTAAAGGAAGCAAACCTTACTCAAATTAAACTCATGTGAGTCGCTTGTTATTCTCTCTCTTTCTTTCTCCTCTCTCTCCTTGTATTCTCTTTCTCCTTTTGCTCCTCTGTTTTTCCTCTTGTTTGTTCGTTTTTGTTTTTTTTATTAAACAAGGAAAGTCCCACTGAGATTCAGAATGTCTTCTGCAGGGGAGTCCTGGGGGAGGGAAGGCACTAATGGACATGTTTTTAGTGTTAGGGGAAACCGGTAACCTGTCCAGCCAGATGGTTTATCTCAGATATTTGTGAATTCACAATCACAAGATAAACCATCTGGTCTTCCCACAGCTCGATTGGTTTGAGAGTCTGAAACAGCGGTGGTTCGGCCCAATCACATTGTAGCAGGGCGGGCTAACACGGGCTGTTAGCGCTGAGTCTGATTCAAGCTAAACAAAGATGGTGGCTTCCGTGGATGTGTTGTTTGCTGCTTTTTGATGCGGTTTTAGCAGAAATACAGAGTCATTTTTTTGAAAGAAGAGCAGTGTGTGTGACACTTGTTCTGTCCAGACATTGGATACACCATTATGAGTTGTTGCTGTGATTGGTTAAGCACAAATAAGGTCGGCCGCTCACCCAATCAGCTCCAAGTATTTCACTAAACGCCCCACCTTTTCCCGAACGCCTTCAGCGAGTCAAGTTCCAGATGGAGACTGTGGAAGAACTCAGATAGGAGTTCAACACAGATCCATCTGGAGTGAACCAGGTTAGGAAACCGGAGTACCCAGAGGAAACCTACACAGACACGGGGAGAACATGCAAACTCCACATAGAAAGCCCCTGGGTCGACTGGGACTTGTGACGTCAACACAGAGAATCAGCACTAAACAACAGAAGCTAACTCATGCTAAATACATAACCAAGCACACTTCCTAGATTTTAGAAAACAAAATGCTGATTTATTAGACTTTGGAAAGTGGAAACAAAAAAACTTTTCTAACCACTGAAGCTCAGCTGCAGGACAAAACAAAATGACTCAAACATGTAGGAATCAATCCAAATACAACTGTGTGTAAACTGATGGTTAGAGACACTGTAGAGGATTCATAGATCCACATTTTAGTTCATAACGATCACCAGAATTCATCACAATTCAATTCAGTCACAGTGAGAAGAGCCAAAGATTTTACTACAGTAAGAGACTAATACTTCAAACTAAATAAGACTCAAGCTGGAGTAAAGGTCTGGAGTCAGAAATAACTCATAAAAGTAGAACTTTATAACAAAAGTAAATGTTTGTAAATGTAAGTGTTATCATCTCTGCTCTCAGGACATTCACACATCACTCACACACTTCAGTCGGACACAAAATGATCTGATAAAGTCAAATACCTAATGAAATGTTCCTGGATTCTGTTGATATTTCTGGTGTAAAATCCTGTCAATACAAAGTTCAGAGTCTTGTATAAACAGTTCATGTGCAGAGATAAAATGATCTGTTTAAACCACAAAGTGACACAGCTCAGGTACAAATGAGCTACAGATGGTTTTATGTTTCTGATTGTGAGCAGAGTCACACATGAGTCTGGGTTTGTGGAGATTAGTTTGAACCACAAATGTAAGAGAGTTTTACAGAGGTTTTACTGACTTGGACTTGTGGCTGTTGGGTTGGTTAAATATGTAAGTGGACTTGTGTGTGTTAGTTCTACCTCCGGCTCCAAAGTCCTGTTTGAAGAACCTGTATGAAGACTGGGCTTCCTCAGATCCTGTCGCTGTCTCCTCTTCTCCTCCTGCACATTCTCCTCTCTCCTCCTCCTTCTTGTTTTCTTCATCCTCTTCTCATTTGTCATAATGAAGATAAACCAATAAAAAAAAAAAAAAAAAAAAAAAAATTCAAAATTCAAAAAAACAAAATTCAAAAATTGAATCCAAATTTGTTAAAAGCATTTTGCTTAAATACAGTTGTTAAATGTATTACCTCTGTACTTCTCTTCTTTCCTCTCCTCTCTCCTTTATTTCACTCAGCCCTAAATACAGATCTTCATCCTCTGTTGAAGATTGCTGTAATAGGCTAATAGGTTTATAAGACTGCTCATCTGTGACATATTGAAAAACAGATTAAAAATGAAACAAATTCAAGTGTTTTTTTTATACATAAGTGTATTATATATAATATTAACTTTCTTCAGCAAAACAAAAGGACAGTGTGGTCAGAGAACCACAGCCCAGAGGCTCAGAGGAGTGAGTAGGATTTGTACTTACAAAAAGTGGTAGTTTAGCAAACGGCATAGATCTATAGAAAAACGTAATATAGGATTATAAATACAAACTGGAAATGGCAGCTCGCAAAGAGAAGATATGAAGAAGTTAAATTTAGCCCAGAGGATCAAAATGAATAAAAACACTATGCTTTCACAAAAAACACAAAAAAACAAAATAAAAACAACTAGTTCTGCTGTTTTAGATGCATCTCGTGTGTTTGTATCTTTGCACATAAGCGCCCCACAAATGATTTGACCAGTTTGTTACAAAAGAGAAAAAATAAAAGCACAAGTTTGACATGGAGCAGAGAAAGAGAATGAAAGAGAGCTGTGAGTGTCCAGAAAGCTGCAGAAAAGAGATGAAGACACACAGAACACTTCCACTTGTAAACACATCAGTAAAGTACATATTCTGTCCTTAAAACTGAGCTAAACTCAATCTGTGCTTTTATGAGCCTGAGGTCAGGTCAGACGTAAGACACTAACCTTAAAAAGGTTAAACGTTTATTAGACAACATACAGAAACGCGACCATTCTGAGACTGGACCAATCACAGTGCAGCAGCAGACCATCACAGTGCAGCATTAGACCAATCACAGCGCAGCAGCAGACCAATCACAGTGCAGCATTGTGGGTTGTTAGAAGCCCACGTTTGAAATGCAGCTCAACAGTTCCTCATTGTAAAGTGCCATAGGCTTTTAGAAAAATTCAATATTAAAAGTTTAAAGTTGCGGGCTAACCAGCTCTGTGCTAACTCAGATCCACAGCGGTTGTTTCAGTCTAAAAAGCACATCTAGAACTTAAAATTAAACGTCTTAATAACTTCATAGTTTATAAAGCTCCAGAAACACTCCACACTCACACAGAGCTGTCCCGAGGACGTTTCAAACTTTAATATACTGTATATCTTTTTTCTAAATCCTAGGGAGATTTAACATGGGAGTGGAGCTTGTTGAAGGAATGGGCGGTCACTGTTGAGCTCCATGAAACAAAACATGGCCGCACTGACAACTGAACTTCTGCCTATTTCAGCAGGATTATGGACTATTGTGACTTTTGAAAAACACGCTCAAAGAGGTGATTTGTGCTTTAGTGGAGAGAAAATTTTGTGGTTTCTAAAAGTTGTACTTAACAAACATTTTTCCCGACAGTTTTCAGCGACAGTTTATCCAGACTGAGAATGGTGTCGAGATCCAGAGTCTGTGAGAGACAAATGAAGCAGCCAGAGGAGACTCACCCAGACGCAGAGTAAAAATATGTGAGTGAACTTCTGTGAGTTAAACCTACCTCCAAGACTCAGACTTGTAGAAGCAAAAGGAGGTTCTTTCTCAGCTCCTCCAGCTTTCTCCGGCCTTACTACTCTGCCTTTGTCTTTTTTTCAGAGGCTGAATGCTGTAATACTGAAAATAACATAATAACCAATCAAAGTGCATCTCACACACTTTTCAGTAAAATCTAATAAACATGGTTATTATAATTAAGATTTACTAAACATTTCCAAGTTTGATGAAATAAGACATGTACAATAAATCCACAACTGTTACCTAGCAATCACATGAGTGGTAAATCTACTGAATGAAGTGCATATGACAGGTAGACCATATTTTCAGGTAAACGTGAACATGATTATATTAAGATTTCACCAGTTGTGATTGTTTTCACCAAGACTGGCTGTTTTTATGAAGTTGTAGTTCAAAAGAGAGTGAAACCTTTGAGTTTTTATATTCAGAACATGTTGAAGGCAAGTTCTTTTCAGATCTGGGGAGAAAACAGAACAGAAAAGATCAGTATTGTAGACTTGGGAACATGACAGAAAACACAGAGTTTGTGTTGATGATGTGGTTTGAACTGAATTCAGTCTTTGAAGAGAATAAAAATATACTTACTCTCTTACCGAGTGTGACATAAACTGGACAAAGATTTAATCCTGAAAGCAGAAGTTGTTTAACAGATTATTAAAATGATTGAACAGACTGACTTTTCCTCACCTGAGTGTTTTCAGTGAAGAGTCTGGATCCCTGCAGGAGTTTAGTCAGATCTGGTCTGTATCCAGGTAGTTGTAGTCCAGGTCCAGTTCTTTTAGAGCAGACTTAGGGTTGGACTTGAGCGTGAGGCCAGAGCAGAGCAGCTGGACTGTGAGACACGACAATCTTCAACCTGAAACAACAAAAACAGCTCACTTCCACACACAGACCAGTCTGAGGCAGTAAAACCTGTAACTCATCCAAACTCATGGTGCAGAGTGAGCCGTGTCTGTCAAGGAGTTGAGATTATTCAGGTTCAATATACAGTAAGACCTATTCACACTTATATCACATGTTGTTACTGTCTCTCCCTGTTTCACACTGCACTGTTAATAAAACCTACAATCCTGAATCATCTACATGGGTTTGGGGCTCCCGGTCTAAAAGTTTGTCAACCCTTGGTTGAGGAGAAGAGAAGAACGTGCACGGTGACTGACACTCTAAAGT
>JBBPFD010000179.1:78487-101739 GCA_038363315.1 Mugilogobius chulae | reverse complement strand
AAAAAAATAAATAAAAATAAAATTAAGATTAAGATTAGGGCTGGACGATAGTTGACAAATAAAATATCTGATAATTTTTTGAGCGACATCTCGATCACGAATATTGGGCGATAATCTGACAGTTCAACATAAAGGTGTTAAAATCTGTGTTTATTTAGTTAGACTGGAATAAACGACAACCTTAAGTGTTCTAATATGTTTAAAATGGATTGAATGACGTCGTGTTTATCGTGATTTTTAACAGGTTTCGGTCTAATAAAAGCAGAACAGTGCATTTTGTTCTTAAGTCTCAGAACAAGCAACACTATTTTTGGTCAGAATTTCAAATAGTGTGTATTTTTATCAAGTAAAAGAGATTTTTTACACATTGTTCTGGTTCAAACCAAACACAATCTACTCAAAACATACACAATTCTTTGTTTTCTCATTTAGGATGGTCATTCTTTCCTAGTGTTTGTAATAATCAAACAAATATTTGTCAATTAATCCAGATGCAGCAATCTCTATTTAAACAATTTTTCCACGCTTTATAAGCTCTTTGAATTGCTTAATGTACAAATTCTGATACTGTCGATGTTTAAAAGTCTTTAGCAAAGTACAGCTTCACTTATTTCATTTTTATTGTAAATTAGCTGTTTTGTGGCATGTTTTTAAAATGAACGATTACTCGATATTACATTTGTGAATATCTTCAAAACAACATTCACGATATTATCTAAAATTCGATATATTGCCCAGCTCTAATTAAGATTAATATTTGAATTCTGGTAGTTTTAACCTAGACTAGATAATAAGGCTTTGCAATGTAAAGCTTATTCTCAAAAACAGTCCATGGGCCTGATTAAAACAGGTGTTGGGTCGTATTTGTCTGTTTTAGACTTATACACACTTATTTTACTTTTGTTTAGGACTTTGATGCTTCAGTCTGTTTCATTTACCTTTGTGGTTTCAGTTTGTTTGCTCCACGACAGGCAGGAACGTTTTTCCTCTCAGACTGTTTTAATGTGGCCCATGACTATTTTTGAGAAATAAGTGTTACTCTCAGAGATGGTATTTTTACTCAAGTTACTGAGTAACTTTACTTAAGTAAGGCTGTAGTTCTTTAGTCGTTTAGTCGATTATCGTCGATGGAGTCTTGGTCGACCAAATGTTATTAGTCGACTAATTCTGTTATTTAGATTATAAGAAATTGTCTGAACTGCCTTTGTTATATAAACACACTGTTCCTCTTCATTTTCTGCACAAACTATAGTTTTTGCATGAACTACATAACATTATTAGTCTCTTTGAGCAAAGTTCTTGGCAAGTTGCCACAATAATAACATTTCCAACCCGATTTTGATGCAAAAAATAAACTTGATTCTCGATGCCACAATGAGAAAGACAGTTTTGATGAAACTTGATTGTTTTAGGATTATTTTTCAGAAAATATCAGATTTTTGTTGTTCAAATGAGAATCTAATTTCAACACCAGTTTTAGCTTTGATTTGCCAATACTTTGGACAACTCTACTTTTAGCTTCAGAGCCTTTGCCACGCCCACTTTTAAGCCGATTAATTGGTCGATGGACATGTTTTTAGTCGACCAAGAATTTCTTTGGTCGACTACAGCCAGAGTATTTGTACTTTACTCCGAGTTTTACAAAATCTGGCGACTTTTTACATTTACTTCTCACATTTTCAAGAAGTATCTGTACTTTCTACGTTTTATAATCAGTTTAGTTACTTCATAAATCCATAAACATTTGTTATTTCTTTAAAACCAGGTCAGAGCTGCTGCTGTTGTGTATCAAAAATAAATGACAAGCTTATCACATGATAAAAGTCAGATGAATTATAATTAATTTATTGTAACTCATGCTCTAACACAGGGGTGTCGAACTCATTTTGACAACGGGCCACATTGACATTGAGGTTGTCCTTGAAGGGCCGGTTGTAACTAAATTAACCTTTTAAACCCTTGACGTACTACAAAATATAATTGTATTTGATTATTGTATATTTATTTGAAGTGACAAATACTGAATATACATCTGCATTAGTCTATTGACTTTCTCTGTAAGTTTTAGACAAATAATTTCATTAGATTAAGAGACCTTACTCCTGGCACTAATTAAAAATGAAAACTTTAAGTAAACCTTACAAGACCTTGAGGGCCGCATCTGGCCCCCAGGCCTTGAGTTTGACATATGTGCTCTAACACATTATAAACCAACCTTATGCTCTGCAAAAATGCATTTTGAGATTGGTTAAAATGTCTTAAACCTGGATTTTTGGTATTTCTTTTTTGGTTCAGATGGTTTTATTTGATGTACATAGATTATACAACTTGTTTCGATGTGTTTTCTGCCTTGTGTTAATACATACTTATTTCAAGCCAAATTATTTGCTAATGAAGTAAGACATTTTTACTCACCTCATTGGCAAATTTGATTCAAGCTCAAATCTCTCTTGAAAACATCAGAAATGTCTTAAAACAAGTGAAAGAAGCTGACAAATATCTAATATTCTAGCAGATTTTTTAGCATGTGATTGTACTTTTTTTTTTTTTACTTATAGGTAAATGTACACAAGTTTACTTTTATACTTTTACTCAAGTTCAGCAGAACTTTTACTTTAATCAGTCATTTTTTACACAAGTAACTGTACTCTTACTTCAGTATTAAACTTCAGTACTTTTGCCATGGTTAGTCTTTATATTTCTTTGTTCGGTTGACTTGGCTTTGGAGCATTGTCATTGCTTGTTGTCCTAATATTATTCTTATTATAATATTATATTTTTTGGATTGAGATTTGCTTTTCCAATTAAACAAATCCTACCAAACCCCATCTGATGTATTGTGTCGTTAAAAATACTCGTTCATAATGACCTGTGCGTATGTAATATTCTAATAATAAAGTGGAATATTCTTCGTTTCTGTCTTTGTCCGGCGGCTGCAGCGGCGGTGTGTTTTGGTTGCACTACCTCGAACGTCCTCGGGGGAAATCAGGCGCTCCTCTCTCATTAGGCCTGTGCTCTTTGAAAGCAGCAAAGCCTCGTGGGAAATGTAGGCCTTTAGTTGATTAGCTGCAGCGACGAGGGTCATTCAAGGTCAAGGTATTACTGCCGTCGTCGTGATTTACAAGAGCCATTCAGACTGAACACAACGGCTTAAAGAAACAATGACAAATCTACAAACTCTGACTGTTTAGGAGACTGTTTTGTGGACGGAATGTGCAACAATGACATGAAGCTACATCTGTGTGACTTTAGCCAGACTATCTTTGCTGATTCTATTGAAAAAAAGAAAGAAATATTGGGTCACTTGACTTCTAGGGCTGGGCACCAAAAAACAGTTCCTATTTGAAACCGACCGAATGACACACTTTCAATGCCATTTTTCAGTTCCTTGCTTTTAAATCTTTGCGTCAATAAGCTGAAACTTCACACATGCCACATTAAAATGACAAATTCTGCTGCACAAACACGAAAAACACCAGTTAGTATACAGTGGTCCCCCGCTCTATCGCGGTTCACTTTCCGTGGCTTCGCTGTTTCGCAGATTTTTTCTTACTGCAATTTTGCTTTTTTTTTTTTCCAGTGCTTTGGTCCTATAGACATGCTCTGTAAGCGTGCATTTCTCTCAAACTCACTGTTTGGACCGTATCACATGGCAGCATTCACAGGCAACAGCACAGAAGCTCTTTTATAAAACTTTAGACAGTTTGGATCATGCAGGAGGAGCTGACCTGACGCTGGACGTTTCTCCAGGTGAGGATTTGACTCTTTGAGCTCGTAGTTAAGATGATAAGTTTGTTCACGCTGGAACGTCACTTGTGTAGTTCAGAGATGTGTTTGAGGAGCGTGTTGTGACTTCACTAGAGTCCAGATGTGTTTGAGGAGCGTGTTGTGACTTCACTAGAGTCCAGATGTGTTTGAGGAGCGTGTTGTGACTTTGCTGGAGTCCGGATGTGCTTCGTGTCGGCTCTGGAGTCCGTGTGATCCGCGGCCGGTCGGCTGTGGAGCGCAGCGGGACGGGCATCGTGCCAAAAACGACTCACGCTGTTGTATCGCTGTGAATCATGTGTTCAGTGCATTATTACCTGTACAAAAGACACTAAACATCGGAACCAGGCAGTTTATCAACTGAAATTACTGGTAAAAAATGAAAATCATTACTTCGCAGGTTTCGCCTTTCAAGGGTTATTTTTGGAACGTAACCCCCGCGTTAAACGAGGGACCACTGTAACAGCGTTTAAGTATAACGGCGTTCTTTTTTTGAGTAACGTGTAATCTAATTAATTACTTTCCTGATAACGTCGTTATAGTTACTGTCAATGTAACGCGGCTCGTTATTTAACTGTGATCAGAGCCGCTGTCTTCTCATTCAGAGAAGTTATGAGAGCAGCTGACGAGTTTGTTTTGGGGGAAAAAAGTCTGAGAAGAGGCGCTGATTGGCTTAAACCTGCAGTAGTAACCAATAGGGCTGTAGTTCTTTAGTCGTTTAGTCGATTAATCGGTCGATGGGGCTTTAGTCGACCAAATTTGTATTAGTCGACCCAGCCCGAGCCCAAAGAGAGCCCGCCCCGCCCACTCACTGAACTGTGGCATTTTAATGACAGAAAAAGCTTCTTATGATGTCCAACGTGTTTAATGTAAGTGTGTCTCGCCGCTAAAACTTCCTCCATCTCACATTCCTCTCTCTCTCTCCCTCCCTCCCTCTTGTTCCTTCTTTTCTCCCGCGCGCGTAACGTGCACACTTTCTCTCTCTTCTTCCTCACCTTTTACTTGATCCGCAGTGATGAAACGAAAGACGTGCCTTCCCCGTCTTTCATTCTCCTTTCTCTTTACCTGTGTTCTGACGCGGCTGTTAATCATCCGCGAAGCGCACGTGTTCAGTGCGGCTCTGCGTCCGGCCCACATTTCTCCACGTAGTTGTCGGGCCTGCAGGGGCTCGGGCCCAGAATCTAAACTCTAAACACACTGTGTCATATTCATTTTCTGTGTAAATTGTTGTTTTTGCATGAACTTCATTGCACTTTTGCCTTTTTGCGTCAGATAAATTGTCAGATCAAACAATATATTTTTTAGCTTCAGAGCTTTAGCCACGCCCCTTTTTAGTCGACTAATCGGTCGATGGGACATGTCTTTAGTCGACCAAGAATTTCTTTGGTTGACTACAGCCCTAGTAACCAATCAGAATCAGAGCTGGGCGGGTGCAGTTACTTTCCCGACATCGTCGATTGGTTGAGCTTGACGCAAATCATCTGTGCACATTTTCCAAAACACGACAAGGAAATCTTCTCAAACTAGTTTTTAAGGTTTTATCTCGTTATTTTGCCGTTTTATTACATGGAAGTTAAAACAGAGTGTCGTGTGTTTGGAGTTTACAGATCGCAGCCACAGTAAGTGATTCTACAGCAGTCGCCGTCTTTTTTCTCTCATTATTACCACAGTTTTATTTTGTCCGCGGTTCTCCTCTGTTTTAAGCGTGCAGATGTTTATTATCTTCTTGTTTGTGGTGTTTGGTTCTTGTGTTGTTTGGTCCAGAGGTTTGGTCTGTGTTGTTGTGACTGTGCTGGAGGAAAAGGCGTAAAATAACGCTGCTGCTGGTTGAGTTTGCTTGTTTGCAGTAAATGTAGGCTATCGGAAAGTCAGACTTATATTTCTGGGTTTTGTATGTAATTTAATTGTTCACTCAGTAACACAGTGCTGTCGTTAAAGCAGAGTTCAGTGCAGAGTCGTTGGATTATTCTATTTTTTCTCGGTGTAATCTTGTAACCTTGGCGATGCGTTTTCTTCATCTCCTTTTGTTAAATTCCTCGACTCAGATTCTTTCCTGTTGCTTCTGCCGTGTTTCCATCACCGAGGCGCCGCCGGCAGAGACGCGACCTCCGACCCCTCGTTATCGACGGCGCGCGGCTCGTCATTAAGATCCAAAATGGCCGCCCCCCCGCTGTGGAGTCGCCGCGGTGACGAGAGGATGTGTGAAAGTGGGAGGGGACCCGAGGCAGAGGCTAATCAGGTTCAACTCAGAGAGAAAACACAACCGTCGGCTTTTAAAGAAGGAAATTATAGACTCAGACAGAGCAACACTGTAATTAGAACATTTAACACAAACACAAAACACACTGTTGAAGTTTGGAGAGAGAAAAGACTGTCAGACTGGCCTCATTCTAATAAAAATACATTGATCAGTAGGATGTCTTTAGAATCACAATACAAAGGGTCACATCAGTTCAAAGCTGCAGACATGTATGATAGCAAATAATATTCAACATTTAACCCCTAAAGACAGGAAATGGTCTGCGTTAGGATTAGGGCTGAAGAGATCAGGTCATTTAAAGGAGACCCATTATGTAAAATCTACTTGTCTGAGTTTTTTAACCATGTTACAGCAGTATTCACTCATCATTAGTTGTGTTTGGATTGATTCCTGCATGTTTGAGTAATCTTGTGTTGTCCTGCAGCTCATGCTCCAGTGCTCAGAAAATCCATGTCTTCACCTACCACCTATCCCCACCCACTTGTCTGTATTTACTTGCAGTTGTTCAAAAAACAGGATTGCGATTGAAACATGTAAAGTTCAAAATTGTCATGTAGACACTCCAACAACATTGCCAAATATGAGCGTCCAGTCTGTGTGAAGAGCTTTTTGCGGCCTGTAGTGAGAGTTGATGAGACGAAGGAGGTCTTTATCGTACACACTTTGAGCGGGTGCGGTGTTATATATATTTCTGCAAATGTTAATTTATCTGTTTCTTCGTCCTAGATACGATTGCAGTTTTCTCCAAGATTCACATAGTTTGAGGCCGCTGTTCTCACTCTGTCACTGCTCAGGGTCTTTGTTTTTCAGTGGTGTGAATAATCAGACGTATGCATCAGACTTCTTTGTTCTTTGAGCTCAGTCTGCGCCTTCAACATTTACCTATACTGCCTAAACCATGGGCGGTTCTGTGATTGACTTACATTAATCCATTAGGAACTTGTTTTAGCCCTGGTTTGAGCCAAACTTTGCAACAATAATTCACAGCTCTACGTTGCCTTTTAGAGTAAATCCTGTATTCCTGCACAGTGTATTGTAGATTCTGTCTGCGTCTGTGCGCTGTCTTTCCCTCAGTCACAGTCTGATGGTTTAAACACGGCACAGTTTGACCTGAAAAAGCCTCTGCTCCACCTCACGTCTGAACCTCTGCATCGGCCCGAATCCTCTGCTCCACCTCACCTCACGTCTGAACCTCCGGACCGGCCCCAAAACTCTGCTCCACCTCACGTCTGAACCTCCGGACCGGTCCAAACCCTCTGCTCCACCTCACGTCTGAACCTCCGGACCGGCCCAAACCCTCTGCTCCACCTCACGTCTGAACCTCCGGACCGGCCCAAACCCTCTGCTCCACCTCACCTCACGTCTGAACCTCCGGACCGGCCCAAACCCTCTGCTCCACCTCACCTCACGTCTGAACCTCCGGACCGGCCCAAACCCTCTGCTCCACCTCACCTCACGTCTGAACCTCCGGACCGGCCCCAAAACTGAAGCAGGTTGCAGACATTACACTGGAGCTTTGACTGAAGAAGTGTCTGATCCAGAACAAATCAGCCATGTCGTCCCAATTAGATCATTTTACTATTTCTGGTCGTTCTGAAATAATTTGGGAGAAAATCATCTTAAAGAACAATATTTTTTGTGTTGTTTTCCTTCTTCTAAGCTCTGAGATGTGAGTAAACTACAGCAGAAGCTTCACTTTGGTCACTTTGATGCAAAACTACGTGACATTTTGAACTTGTTAAATGTCTTTCTAAGTCTTGATGAAGGTTACATACAGTATGTACTTTTGTGGCATTTTAAGCATGTGTGTGTTTGCAGTGTAAGATGGAAGAATCTCATATTCACCATGTAACAAGTGAAGAGAGTTCCCAGTAATTCACTGGACTGAACAAGAACAGAGTTTTGAAAAATGTTTTGGAGAGAAGGAAACTCTTTTCCTGCCACTTTCTTTGCCTCGATGACAATCTTATTTAAAAGTTATATATTGTACAGCCAACCATTCAAACCAGACAACCAGGGCTTAATTTGAGCTGAAACAAGCCAGAATAAGATCCGGGAACTCGTGAGGCGCATTCCGGCAAACGTTTTTGTCTGCTCCGATAACACAGCCATTCAAAGTCCACCCCTAACCCCGCTCTCCCGTCTCTCATTAACAAAAAAACTATAAATATGGGCAAGACGGAGTCACAGTGGTTGGTTAAAAGAGAAACTTCCAGAAATGTGACCAATCAGAAGCAGCGCAGGCGTGTTTGAGCCTTTTCATTGGTTTCTAGCGAGACGCGCTCCTGTATCTTTTTCCAAAACAAGAAATATGCGTATAAGTAGACTTCATAGATATTTGTTGTTCGTTTGCGATTCGCTTTGATGAGATTTAAAAGCAGAGACAACAGCGGAGTGTCACGTGTGTTTGGAGTGTCACGTGCGTTTGGAGTGTACGGAGCGATAAATAGAGCGAGAACCAGCACAGATACAGTGGTCTGCTTTTTCTCGTAACAACTTTAAAGTGTATTCTGGCGTCACGTTTGATGTACGAGACCCGTGTCTGCTGTGTAAAGGCTGTTTCTTGTGCTGACTGACTTGTGGAGGGTCAGATACTGATGTGGAGGCGCTGAGGGGCACGAGGACGAGTTTGTGTGGGAGGGTATCCTGTCGCTGTGTATCGGATTTAGCGACAGGTGCACTTGTGATTGCTGTCAGAACGAATGAAAGTCTTGACGTGACACAAACCAAAATAATTTTATATTGTTTAAAACAGAGTAGAACGGACAATTGAGTTGTATTTTAGCATTTCTTATCCTCTATGTTCACTTATTGTGTTTGTTCCGATAAAGGTTCAATCTTGTCTGGAGCCCGATCCAAAAGCCACATTTGTTCCGGCAACGTTTGATTTACAAATTAAGCACTTTAGGCAACCATACAGTAACAAAAAGACTCTCTAAAGCAGCGTTATAAAAACAAGTCATGAGCTTTAGTCTCCTTAAAAAGTCTCTGAAACTCTGCCTTTTTAGATAAATCCCTTACTTTAGCAGTGATTCGTTTGCCTGTATGGTTTCGTATAAAAGCTTCAGATCATGTCTTTAGTCGACTACATCCCTGTGTTTGTAGTTGTCCCGACGCTGCTCCTCAAACTCAAACACAGCAACCGCAGGCAGAACAAGCTCCTGTGAACCGTCGGGTGTAAAGTTACTTCCTCGTCTCCTCCATCGCTAATGGCAACAGGTGTCACGGGGTCGTTACCGCGGCAACAGATGCGCCACATCAGGAAACGCTGAGACGGACGGAAACAGTGATTAAACACTCACTCACTCACGCTCACGATGGAATCATTTTTCCTCCAACACAGCTCTGCTCAGACACAAGTGATACAAGCTAAAGTTTGTATTTACAAAGCTTGTTTCTAAAAGGTTAGAAATCTAATGGGAGAATTTGCATTTGGAGTTGGTTTATTATTATGTGTATTATTACATGGTCTGACCTATATTGTGGAGTATAAAGACACATTTTCATGTGACCAGGCTGGAAAACCAAATCCTTTCCTGTTTATTCCACACGAGCAAAGTTCTTTGTCCAAAACACTCCAGTTATGACGAACTCAGATGGAAACCTTTCGAGAGCTGTATTTACATTCAGACCAGACGCACTTAAGACTGAACCAAAACGACTCCCGGGACCTGAGTTGTAGCAAACACTCGACAAAACGACTTGAAATCAGCAGGAAAGACCGACAGGACCGGCCCATCAGCGACGAGAGCAGAGATTAGACCAGAGAACGAGAGAAGGCCTGAGTCAGAGCCAAGAGGACACTTATGACAAATATCAAACTGTCTACACTCAGCACGGTTATACATTCTTGTCTTGGCTCAACAAAGTTATAAAACCTTTTCTATAAACACAATATAACCGTACAATTCTAACAAACTAAATGTGGATCAGATTCTAATAGTTTGTATTTAGTGTAAGCCAGAAATGTATTGTTGATTTACAGTAGCTGTTTGAGAATAATTTGTTGACTGCAACAATTTCTGTTTTAAAAACCTTGCGTCTGCAGAAAGCGCGCCTCTCCATTTGTTTACATTGGGAAACTTGTTCCAATTAAACAACGAAACGGGACGACAGCAGCTGCTTTCATCAGGTATGAACCGAGACAGCGTTTTTCTCGCCGTTTTTCTCACTTACCTGAATGTAACTTTTAAGGGTCGTAGGATCGAATTTCATCCATAAATGTTAACTTAGCAGCAGAACTTTTGTTTTCACAAAGTGATAAACTCTTGACGTTGGCTGACAACGGAGCTTTTTTGACTTGTTTCCACTGTTTGTGTTTATGAGCGGAGGCTCTTTCTACAGGCGGGTGCGCGCGCATCGCCGTGTTGATAAACAAAAAATCCCTCTATTGTTTAAAACTTAATTTGTAAGCAATTAACACATTTTTTTGGTTTCAAATAAGTAAACACTTATCTCGAGACAGTTTTTTTTTTTTTTTACTTTTTTTTGACTCTGCTCTCTGGCTCTACTGATGTTCTAATTGTATCAGATACGCGTCAGTCCTGGTCACATCATAGGAGTGGATCTCTCCCTCACTGTGGTTCTCCTCCAGGTTTTCTCTGCCGAGAAGGAAAGTCTGGACAAGGGATGCTCAGGGACATCCATCTGTTTTTTGTTTGCGACCCGTTGTTTTCAATGGCTTGTGCTCATTGGCGCTGAAAAATATTTTTTCTTCTGCTTTATTTCCTGAATACGGGCTAGCGCCTCCCACTATCGTGATGTCAGAAAAGTGTGATCAGTACTGACCAATCAGCGCGATGGTGGCCTGAGCGGGGGGAGAACAGCGGTGGAGGAGCGGGGGCAGTGGGGATAGCGCAGGCAGAGCGGTAAGCTAGGCTAAACACCGTTTAAGCGTTTGGGGCACTGAAAAAAAATGGAAAAGTTCAACGACTTTGGTTTCTTTTAAAAGACAATGTGTTTGATGTATTTACCCTTGTCGACATGTTTCGGCTGCTATCAGCGAGCCATCTTCAGGACAGTCACCGGTGTAGGTGGTGACGTGTCGTATATCAGCTACTTCCTGGAGGCGTGGTCAGCCCGTCGATCAGACTGACCACGCCTCCTGTTGCCTGGTGGTCTCTGGAGGAGGGTGTCCCAGGTGTGGGACAGGAGGAACGCCCCGTCGTCGCGGTTGATGCTGTTGGTGCCCCGCTTCTGATCTCGATGGCCTCCTTGATCCAGCGTTTATATTTGTTGTTTTCAGATCCGATGACTCGGGCCCCATCCCAATCCATAATGTGTCGACAAGGTAAATACATCAAACACATTGTCTTTTAAAAGAAAACCAAAGTCGTGAAATAAATGAAGACAAAATGAACATTGTTGGTGGAAAAGTTCAAGTTGTGAAACTAGAGAGGAATATTTTATTTATTTATTTTTTTATTTACCTTTATTTAACTAGGAAGTCCCATTGAGATTCAGAATCTCTTTTACCAGGGAATTCTGGCCAATAGCAGCCAACACCATCAATACAATAAAAATTCAAACAATTATTACATTTTAAAAACAACTCTCTCAAGAAGAACATACACAATTCTCAACCACCATATCTTCAACCCTCGCTCAATGGGGAAACTTTCTTGGGCCCAACCGCGGCAGTTCAGTGGAGCGGCTACTATCGCCACTCGCACGAGGAAAGAGGGGGCGGAGTCCAATCCAGCTCTAATAATACATCCATGGTGGCCGCCCCCACACATGAACGCACGACTGTGGTTTGCACATCGTTTTTGTCACCTGCAGTGTGTCTGGCCCTAAGCTCTGCACAATAAGATCATGTATAGGCCTACTCTGATGGTCTTGATTTAGTCTCGATGGATCACAATCATGGTCTCGACTTTTAAATATCAGTCTGGTCTTGGTCTGAGGACTCTGTGGTCTCAGAAAGGTCTTGATCTCAATTCGTGTGGTCTTGATTACACAACTTAAAACAACCAGCAACAAAACCCGGGTTGATCATAAATTACTCCCTGTACAGTAAAGAGTGATTATTTTTCAGTAACAGCCTCCGTCCTTTATGTAATTTGTAAAGTTGTGTTTTTTCCCGCAGTGTTGGAGGCGGTGAAGGGCTCATTAATCAAATCATATTTCCTGCGGTGCCTCGCTCTGTAAATGTCACACGACTCGGGATATTTACTGATGAAGAGAAGAGAAAAACGCACCGTCCCTGAAGGCAACACTAAATGCTTCATTAACACCAGCGCCTCTCGGGCAGGATTAGCTTTAGCAACTGTTAGCACTAGCCACATCACAAACTCCTGTATTTTCTCTGAGTTCTGCTGTAGTCCACCAATTTCCCTCTCTTTCTCCTCTCTCTTTCTCCCCGACTCTCTCTCCTCTCTCTATTTTCTCTCTCTCCTCCCTATATTTTCTTTCTCCTAACCCTCTCTCTTATTTCTCTCCCACTCTCTAACTTCTCTCTCTCTTCTCCCTCTCTCTCCTCTCTATTTTCTTTCTCTCTCCTCCTTTTCTCTCTCCTCCCTCTTTTTTCTATTCTCTCTCACCCACTTTTTCATCTTTCTCTCTCTCTTTTCTCTCTCTCCTCTCCCCCTCCCACTCTTTCTCTCTGTCCTCGATTTCTCTCTCTCACCCCCCTCTCCTCTCTCTATTCCCCCCTCTGTCTCCTCTTCTCCCTCTCTCTCTTTTTTTTCACTCTCTCCCTCCCTCTTGTTTCTCTCTCCTCTATCTTGCTCTCTCGCACTCTAATTTCCCCTCTCTCTCTCCTCTTCTCTCTGTCTCTCTCCTCCCTCTCTCACTCTCTCCTTTCTCTCTCTCTATTTTCTCTTTCTCTCTCTCTTTTCTCTCTCTCTCTCCTCTTCTCTCTCTCTCTATCCCCCTCTCACTCCTCCCTCTCTTTCTCTTCTCACCCCCCTCTCCTCTCTCTACCCCCCCCCCCCCTCTCTCTCCTCTTCTCCCTCTCTCTCATTTCTCCCTCTCTCTCTTCTCTCTCTCTCTCTCTCTCTCTCTCTCTCGCTCTCTCGCACCCTTTTCTCTCTCTCTTCTGCTTTGGCTTTGGTCCTGGTTGAGTTCTGCTGTAGTCCAGCAATCTCTCTCTGTCTCTCTCGCTCTCTTTCTCCTCCCTCTCTCTCTCTATTTTTTCTCTCTCTTCTCCTCCCTCTCTCTATTTTCTCTTTCTCTTCTGCTGTAGTCCTGGTTGAGTTCTGCTTTGGTCCAGCTTCATTCAGCTCTATAGAAAAGCTTTAATAGTGCACAGCCGCTCGATCGCCCACTCCCTCGCTCGCGGCTCGCCCACTTCCCAGCATGCACCTGGCCCTCTGCCCCCGACTCACACCAAACAGGAAAACTGAGACGAGAAAACAGAAGGAAAAGTGTTACAGGAGAGAGAGGTGAGAGACAGAGAGAGAGAGAGGGGGAGGGAGAGAGAGAGAGAGAGAGAGAGAGAGAAAGGGAGGAAGAGAGGGAGACAGAAAACAGAGAAGAGGAGAGAAGAGAGAGAGAAAGGAGAGAGAGAGGGGGAGGGAGAGAAAGAGAGAAGGGAAGGAGGAGGGAAAGAGGGAGAGAGAGAAGCAAAGAGGAGAGGGAGAGAGAGAAGAGATGGAGAGAGGGGGGAGAGAAGGAGAAAGAGGAGGAGAGAGGAGAGAAGAAGAGAGGGAGAAATAGGGGAGAGAAGAAAGAGAGAGAGGGAGGGGTAGAAGAGAGAGAGAGAAAAAAGAGAGAAGAGAGAGTGAGAAGAAAAAGAAAGGGAGAGAGAGGAGGATGATTGTGAAAGTGGGGAGGGGGAAAGAGGAGAGAGAAGAGGGAGAGTGAGAGAAAAAGGGAGGGGGAAGAGAGAAAAAAAGGGGAGAGGAGGATAGAGAAGCGGGAAAAGAAGAGAGAGAAGAGAGGGAGGAGATGGAGAGAAGAGAAGAAGGGAAAGAGACTAAAGTGGGAAGGGAGAGAGGAATGATAGAGGGAGAGAGGAGTGTTAGAGAGAGGGGGAGAAAAGGAGAAAGGGTAGAGGGAAAGAGCGAGGGGTGGGGGGAGAGAGAGAAGAGAAAGAGAGAAGAGGGAGAGAGAGAAAGAGGAGAAGAAAAGAGGAACAGTGGAGAGAGAGAGGGGAGAGAGAGAGTGACATTTCCTCATGTTGAATATTCAAACCTGTTTATGTAACAGTCTCATTCATGTGACTTCAGACAGTTACAGTTCAGAGATCGAGGATATTCTATCAAAGTAACTTAATCCTGAGCTAAAACTAACTTCAACTACAATTAAACTAAACCTGAGCAACGCCAAATCAATTCAAACCCCCTCTCTTCTCTCTTTCTTTTTTCTTTCTTTCTTTCTTTCTTTCTTCTCTCTTCCTTCTTCTTTTTTTCTTTCTCTCTTTCTCTCTCTTTCCTCTCTTCTCTCTCTCCTCCTTCTCTTCCCCTCTTTTCTTTCTCTCTCTCCCTCCCCTCTCTCTCCTCTCTTCTCTTTCTTTCTTTCTTTTTCTTTCTCTCTTCTTTCTTCTTCTTCTTATCTCTTTCTCTCTCGTCTCTCTCCTCTCTTCTCTCTCTCTCTTCCTCTCTTTTCTTTCCTCTCTCTCCCTCTCCTCTCTCTCTCTCCTCTCCCTTCTCTTTCTTCTTCTCTCTTTCTCTCTTCTGCTCTCCTCTCCTTTCTCTCTTTCTTTCTCTTCTCTTCTCTTCTTCTATCTCTCTTCTCTTCTCTTCTCTTCTCTCCTCTCCCCCCCTCTCTCTTCTCTCTCTCTCTTTTCTTCTCTCTCTCCTCACTCTCTCTTCTCCTCTTTCTTCTCTCTCTCTCCCTCTCTCTTCTCTCTCTCTCTCCTCTCTCCCTCTCTCTCTTCTCTCTCTCTTTTCTCTCTCTCTCTCTCTTCCCTCTCTCTCTTTTCCCTTCTCTCTCTTTCTCTCTCTCTCTCTCTCTCTCTCTCCTCTCTCTCTTCCTCCCTCTCTCTCTCTCTCTCCTCTCTCTTCCTCTCTCTCTCTCTCTCCCTCTCTCTCTCCCTCTCTCTCTCTCTCTCTCTCTCTTCTCTCTCCCTCTTCTCTCTCTCCTCTCTCTCTCTTCTCCTCTCCCTCCCCCCCCTCTCTCTCTCTCTAATGCTAATCACCTGTCGTCGTGGTTGCAGATGTTTAATTCATTCACGTCTGATTGACTTTGTTGGTTAAATGCTTCATTTAAATGTCTCACAGTGAATCAGCTCAGAAGACAAAGGCTGCCTGTCACTTTTCTCTCTCTCGACCTTTTCCACCAGGCTAAACTTAATCAAACTTAAACTCTACTTTTCCACTGAAACTTTTCAACCTCCTGCGCTCTAAACAGGCTCACAAAAGTGGAAAAGGCCCAGAGGCTTTGTAGGGGACGCCCAGTGATTGAGTGACGGCACAAAATATGGATAGCGAGCTTGACTAGTTTTTACTTTGCAGAATGAAACCTTTGCTTTATCCGACATCAGCACTTAAGCTCATGTTGTGAGTGTTTTCTAAAATTGATAATGAGAATTAAGAAACACTGATGCTTAGTTTCAAAACCTGTGAACCTCTGTGAAGATTATCTGTGGTGGAAGTAAAGACGTGTTATTATTCATGAAGACTAACACAATCCTAATCCTAAACTTACCCAATTTAGTAACTTGATGCCTAAACGTACCTTTTAAGTTAGGGTTGCACCAATTCAGCTTTTTCAGTTCCGATTCCGATACTTTTTCTTTGAGTATCTACCGATACCCGAAATCAACCAATACCAAAGTAAAGACTGAAATGTTTTGTTTTCTTCTCAAAACATAAGACATTTGGTTTTATAGTGCTATGTAACAGTTATTTATAGTACAAGCAACAACTTAACTACTTAATCTGGATAAAATGGCAAACATTATGAGACGTTCTGGTTCAACACCAGTCAGTAAATTAGTCTCATTATGTCCAATTAAAGGCACAACTATGATATCGGCTGAACCGATATCATGGAGCCGATATTCGATCCAGCAAAATGTCCTGGATCAGCACTGATATCCGATCCCAGTATCGGATTGGTGCATCCCTATTACTAACACAATTCTGATCCTAAACTTAACCAACTCCAAACCTCAGACCTAAACTTACCCATTTTTGTAACTTCAGACCTAAACTTAGCCGTTAGCCCCCAAAAAACCTCCTGTTTGTCCTCAACCACATCACGTGTCTGTGTAATTGCAGAAGCGTCGTCATGACACGCAATTTGTCATGATGATGGTATTTACACACAAACCATGAGAACATGTACGTGTTGTCCCATAACAGGACATGTCAAAAGCTTATGATTTCAGGCCTTTTTGTGCGTAACTATGATGTGTTGCAGCCGCAGTTCATGGTTGTAAAGATGTGTTATTATTTATGAATATTGACAAAATCCTAAACTTAACCAGCCCCAAGCCCCAGACCTAAACTTACCCGATTTAGTAACTTACCTTTAAAGTCCAAAGAAAGTGTCTCCACGTGGCTACAACTTCATGACTTACTCCCACAACAGTAATTCTGATTCTGTTTTAACCCAATATTTCTGTTCCATAATAAGCCACAAACTGAACCTTTCTCTTTTGTTGTCTCAGTGAAGTGTGAGAACTATCAGACACACTCTTGTTCTTTCACCAACAGTCTGCGTGTCTTTTTAACTCTCTAACGATAAGTCGATGAAGCTAATTTATTCTTTCTGATCTGGCCTGAGCTGTGGACAAATGGACTTCTGAGTCTGGCACAGAAACCAGCCAGAAACTGAAACACAGAGCCAGGTTTGTGGATGAACACTTGGACGACGACATGTTTTTTATTTGTGTGCTAATTTATTTTTACAGAGGAATCTTCAAGTCTGAGTCAAACTTATTAAAAGACACGTTTGAAAGTTATAAAGTTATGTATCTGAACTATTGACAGTCTTTCTTTTCAAACAGATCACAGACAAAACCTGTTGGACTAAAAACACAGTTGAGTAAGTTTAGAGCAGATATTTGATCTTTAAACTGAAGAAAAGACGATCCTACTGGACTAGGACTCTGAGGAGAACGACACATGAAACTTCCTCTTCTGTGAGCGAGTGAAAAGTGTCAGAGGAAGTCAAACTACTGGATTTATTCAATATAATCTCTGCTCCATGAAAGAGGCTGAATCTAGAGAATCTGCATCAGAAACACAGCGTCTGTTGGTTTAAAGATGAAAAAGACACTCGTCCTCATTGTTTTAATCATGTAAACCTCCTGTTTTTATCCTAAAGACATTATTTCATTGTAGAGGCTCTGATTCTTTCACCAAAAAGTAGAAAATAACACTGACATGAAGTTTGTTTTAGAAAAAGGACGTTATCTTTAAACCTTAAAATCTAATGAAACAAGGAATTTCAAATGCCTCTAAAAGAGAACAGATCAATGTAGAATAACAATTCTTGTTTTAAAATAAAAGTAGACACTTGTAGGTCTCATTTGATGTACAACATGTCATGATTCTACACCCTAAAATGGATTGGTTAAAAATACAATCAATCTAATTGGTTAAGCTAATATTGGTTAGATTAACCAATGTATTGGTCAGAACACAACCAATCTGTTGGTTTTAAGATAACCAATTTTATTGGTTCGCCAAATAACCAATGAAAATGGTTAAAAACGTTAAAAATAGGTGGACAGAAATGTTAGGTACAATTTCTACTGTTACACTCAGTGTAACACTTGAAATGTTTGAGCCCTATAACATATACCATTTTCTAATTAATCATCTTATGAATAAAATGTAACTCCTTCTTTGTACCTGTAAGGAGCCCAAAAGGGACCACCCACCCCTTGCTCAAATCTTTTTGTGGAGCTGTGAAAATTGTTTAAAATGAGCAAAAAGATCTGCAAATCAAAACATCTGCAGCTTAATTAATGTAAGTCTGACTCACTTCTGTCGGTTTCTTGCTGCACAAATCCACTTTTTTAGTCAAAATGGCGTCTGTCATGACTGGGGATGTCACGATATCAAATTTTAGTTTTGTGATTGTTGTTTAGCAAATATTCACTATTACTATCGCCACGACCAAACATTCCCATTGAAACATTCTACTTTTTATTAAGAGATCGGTTGATATGTATTTAATATTTTATACTGCAAAGAAGGGGTTTCAAAAGAAAAAATATTGCTTGATTTGATGTAAAAATTTCTTATTTCAAGTGCAATAATCTGCCAATACAGTAAGAAAATGTGACTAACGTAGTTGTTTTGAGCAGAAAATTGCTAGTTTCAAGATGTCTTGACCAGATTTTTAATCAAATCTGTTCTTGATTCAAGCATTTATGCCTTAGTTAAAGCAGATACACATTTGCTTAAAGGGACTGTACTCAATTTTTTTGCAACAAGATAACTTAAAAGCAATTTCCCCCTAGCACTGATGCCTTGTTAATGTATCTAATCAGGTGGAAATTAGTCCCCAAAGTCCTGTCTATGTCTAATAAAATCCCGTTTGTGTGCAGCTTTTTCTGTTTTTGTTTTTAGCATTGTGGCTAACTGTTGTTAGCATAGTGACTCACCTCGCCGCTAAAAGCTGTGAAAAAAACATTAAAACTCATCATGATGAACAATTCTGAAGCTCAGAATGCATTAGCTACGTGAGCAAATCATGTAGCCTGAAGGAAAAAGGTTCAAATTAATTATTTATGTTTGTTTACATTTTTAGGATGCAAAAATCAGGTCCCTTTTTTTTATCTAGATAAGATAAAACAAGTCAAATAATCTGAGTACGACTTGGTCTTATTAAGTGAAAAAATTAATATTAATATTCTTAATTCCAGTTAATTTATCTAAGGTAGATTTTCCCTTTTTGCAGTGTATGTGTATTCTTTTTTGTCAATATCAACATTTGTTATTTCACCGTCAGATATTTACAGATTTTATCCAAAACAAGACTCACAAAATCACAAATTTACTCACTACAGCAAGAAAATGTATTTATCTAAAATAAAACACATCTGCAGCAATAGTAGCCTATATCGTCTTTTTCTCTCAGTTCAATATTTTATCCATTCAAAAGAGTTATCTAAAACGAATACTTTTGTTTCTAAAATTGTCACGACTATTTTTCTTTTGTGTTTGGAATAATCACGTTTATTGATTAACCTAATGTCCTGGCTTTCTTGTGTCTTTGATCATCTGTAAATCCCAGTGTGCAAAAACAATCCATATTCTGTAAAAAACTCCGACATACTTTGATAATTCCAGCCTGAACACGTGGTGCATGCTGGGATATTGTGACGTCACCTTCAGGAGCTCTATTAGCGAATCATTTTGACAAAGCTGAGAACTATTTTTACACATTACGTCTCCGTTATAGATGAATGAAAGAGTGATAAATGCAGCCGTCGGAGGTGGATGAATAAGTCATGTTTGGCTATAGGCTGGACTCTCTGACGACATCATTTATTCATGCGCAGACACATTATTCCCCGCGCGCCGACTGCCAGGCTCCACATTTCATTTTTCACACAAAACCCACCAACGAGCGACTCAAAAACCGCTGCAGCTTTAAAGAGTCGTTAGTCCTGATTCACGTTAATATAGATTCATAATGAGAGACGTTAATTATGAACGAGTCGTGATGAGGCTGGGTCTGTGTGGGGGATTTTTAAATAGTTTGTCTTTTAATAAAACAGGATGTATACTCTTTTACTTTAAAGGAGATCTATTGTGTTTTGTCCATGTGTTTAGAAAGAAACTGTGACATACTGTATGTGGATAAATACTTTACATTTTGTTTATAGTAAAACACAACGATGATCAAAAACAGTTTAGCTTAGGACCTATAGACTGTTTTTCGGTCGACGTCACTCTCCGCCCTACTGCGCTTGCGTCCTGCAGAAAGCGCGCTTCTCCATTTGTTTACATTGGGAAACTTGTTCCAATTAAACAACGAAACGGGACGACAGCAGCTGCTTTCATCAGGTATGAACCGGTCTGACAGACGTCTGTCCCTGAAGCTTGAGACAGCGTTTTTCTCGCCGTTTTTTTCACTTACCTGAAAGTAACTTATAACGGTCGTAGGCTCGAATTTCATCCATAAGTTGACTTAGCAGCATGCCTTTTGTTTTCGCAAAGTGATAAACTCTTGACGTTGGCTGACAACGGAGCTTTTTAGACTTGTTTCCACTGTTTGTGTTATGAGCGGAGGCTCTTTCTACAGGCAGGGTGCGCGCGCATCGCCTGTGTTGATAAACAAAAAATCCCTCTATACCAAGACTAGTCCAGGTCTAAACCAGGTCTAAAGTAGGACTTTGTCATATCAGGACAACAGTCCAAACTTAAGTCCTCCGGTGCCGTTACACATAATGTTTCGAGTTGACTTCATCACACACAAGGCGCTCGGAGCACCGCCGGCCCCGGTGCAGGCGGCCCCGGTGCAGGCGGCCCGGTGCAGGCGGCCCGGTGCAGGCGGCCCGGTGCAGGCGCGGCCCCGGTGCAGGCTTCCTTCACACTCAATCACATAAGCCTTATTTTATGGTTTGTGCAGAATTAAGACAGTTTGTGCTTTGACAAAGCAGTGTTTTCAGATGAACCGCGGTCCTCTGGCCTGCCGTGAAGTATCACGGAAAAAAAAAATCAAAATCATTTTTAATTACGGGAAAACGGGCCGCGGTTTGGTTCAAATTGCTTGGGGGTCCAGACTTGGACTTCGTCTTTTAGAGAACCAGGCTATAGAACATGCCAACACTGTTTGTCTAAACTTTTACACTGCTGTGTGAGTGTAACAGCTCCTTTATAACAGCGGTTCTCAAAGTGGGGTCCAAGGACCCCTGGGGGTCCCCCAAATTTGTTTGAAACATTGGTCATTTTTTTAATAAACAGTTTCTTGTGATTTACCATCCTAAACATAGATAGATATAGCTTTGATTAGAAACAAGTAAACTAGTAAAAATGTCCATACTATTCTGTTTTTGATGCGTCTAAAAATCTCAAAGATCTTAAACTCCTCTCGTGTGCAGCCGGCTTTATCTCAGAGGAAGGACAGAGACGCCACAGACATGCAGAGTTCAGGAAAACAGACATCGGGATTGTTCAGGCAGCAAAGAAGTGTGTCGAGGTGTTAGCTTCGTACATATTTTGAGTCAGAATTTGCAGAACTCTGTCCGGTCTGAACGCACAATTAGAGAAGGAGCAGAGAAGCTTGTTAACAGGATTCATGAAGTGTGAGTTAAGAGAAACGTGACTCCAGATTTCCTTCGGATGAGAAGACACCGGCTACAAACTCTAACAAAGTGTATTTTCCCGACCAGCTCTTCAGAATTAACTCATTATTCCTCTGGTTATCTCTCTTCTGCAGCAGGACAAAGGCTGAGATCAGATTATCCCGACGATCCATCCAGCGCCCGTCCCGGAATAGAAGAGTCTTTCATTTTGAATCCATCGCCGCCCTGCTCCTGTCGCCGTGGTTACGCTTCTATATTAAACCCGCGTTGAGCTTTATTACCTGATGAAATATGCAGACGGTGGTAATGAACTTCTCTACAGTCAGAAGGTGGAGGGATGTTGTGTTTATCAAGTTTGACTCGAGTCTTTAGTTTTTTATAATTACACTGTAAAGAGTCAAAAGAGTTAAATTAACTTAAATGTTTGTGGATAGAACAGATGTGAGAGAAAGATCTTCAACTTAGAGAGAGGAAAGAGAAGAAAGAGGAGAGAGAGAAAGAGGAAGGAAGAGAGAGGAGAGTGAGAGAAGAGAGAGAGAAGAAGAGAAGAACGAGAAAGAGGAAAAAAAAAGAGAGAGGAGAGAGAAAGGAGAGAAAGAGAGGGAGGGGTAAAAAGAGAAGGAGAGAGAAATAAGAGGATAAAAAGAGGAGAGGGAGTAAAGAGAAAGAAAGTATAAGAGAGAGAGAAGGAGCAAGATAGAGGAGAAAGAGTCAGAGAGAGGTGCATAAGAAAGAGGCAGAAGAGAAAGAGGAGAGACAGAGTAAAGAAAGAAAAAGAAGTGAGGAAAGAGCTGAATGAGGAAGAAAGAATAGAGGGAGAAATAGAGTGAGCAAGTGAGAAGAAAGTGAGAGAAAGAAAAGAAGGAGAAAGAGAAATAAAAATTGAGAGAACACAGAAGGTGAAAGAGAAAGACACAGACAAAGAAAGAAAGGAGAGAGAGAAGCGAGAAGAGGGAAGAGGAGGAGCATAAAGGGGAAGAAAGAGAGGAAGACAGAAGAAAGAAAAGCTGAATGAGAAAGAGAGAGAGAGAAGAGAGGGGTGGAGAAAGGGGAACGAGTGAGAGGGTGAAAGAGAATGACAAAGAGGAAGAAGAAACAAGAAAGTAGGGAGGAGAGAGAGAAAGAGTCAAAGAAAGAGAGTGAGCAAAGGAGAAGAAGTGAGAGAAGAGAGAGAGAAAGAACAAGAGGAAGACAAAGAGAGAAAGGATGAAGTAACACATACAGTACATGAGTCAATCTTTATTTCTGTATTTGTTCATAGTCCAGAGGTTTAAACGTGACATTATTCTCGAGCCGCTGCAGATTTAAATGTGTTTTATCAGAGCCGTGCATGAGTTTCCATTATCAGCCCGTTCATCAGATTAACCGGAGAAACAGAATTCATTTGGACGCCCGGGACTTCCTCCTCTGATCATTTACATTATTTATTCATGATCGTAGATGTACTTCATGTTAAAGATCTGTTGCTATGGTCAGACTTTTTTCTGCTCAGTCCTGACGTTCAGTATTGACACACTATGGTAATACCAGGACTTCTGTGTGATTCTGTCCTTAAATGTGATCTGACACAGGTCCAAACTTAGACGTAGGTACGGGTGCACACCTTTGGACATCTACATCTGACTAATTTAAAGACTGAATGAATGTAAGGTATCTTGAATAATGAAAATAAAGGCCCCAATTGGTAAAAATATAGCATTATGAAAACTTAAACTGTAGTAAATCATTCTTATTGCAGTGAGACAGAGATGGATGGCCGGTGTAAAGTGTGAGCTGAGCAGAAACACTGTGGATGTGGTAAAGCAACAGGAACGCACGACCTCATCCATATTTAATGAAGCATAAATGTATTTGTCTCAGTTTACTCAGACACTTCCTGTTTGGTAAAAGTGTCACATGATCAGTGCAGTGTGAGGGAATCTGTGGACCGGAAAAAAACCTTTAGATCTTCATTTTGAAAGAAAGACCACAGCGCTGGGAAAGAGTATGAAGAGTTCTTTGGAGCGATGTTAATAGATAAAGAGAGAACACAGACTCAAAACACGAGGCAAAAGGAAGATAGAAACAGAGAAG